>JAZGTJ010013101.1:0-15299 GCA_036877575.1 Botia almorhae
ATCAGAACACCTGTGCAACGACATAGCAATGCTCTGGCAAACACCCAGGACACCCTAGAGTTTCTAAGAAAATACTATTTTTTACCCCTCTCTTTCAACTTCTGTTACTCTAAATAAAGGACACTAAGAACTGAACTGAAATTCTCTGTAGCTACTGTTTTACATGTTTAACTTATTTAAAACAGACTCATTTTGCAAGGTGGCGAGAGTCCGATATCTTCTACCTGTTCCAACTGATGACTGTGACAGTGCTAGGTGCATTAGCCAGCCTAGCTGCATGATGCAACAGAGTGAAAGAGGGCTCTTCTGTGTCCTTTTAAGATGTAATCACATATCAATCAATGGGAAAGAATTATTCACTTTGGCCACATCTGATGGAGTCTCTAGGATTTTAGCTTTCTCTGTTCAGGTTAGTACTGAGGGCTCTGGTTTAAGAGGTAGGGGAAGGAAGAGAGGTAGAAACAGAAAGAAAAAAGAAGCAGAGATAAAGGGAATTAAGGGAGGAAGAGCTTGAAACAAAGGAAGAAAGGGCAGATAAAACCATGATGGAGACCAGCTAGGATGCTCCCAGCAGGAGATTGACCCCCTTTCCTTCTTCCATTCATTGGCCATACCCATCCATTTCTCTATTACTCCACCCTATCACTCCATCAGAGATCCTTCCTCAATCATGTAATTTAAATCTCACTTTATCCTCAAATTCTTCTTCTGCCCCATTTTGATTGCATCCTTCCTTCATACCCTGAGAACTGTCTACATGGAATCTTTCTCACACGCATGGCTAAACATTTCCTGTCCTCAAGGAGAAGACAAGCCAGCTACGCCCATCATAAACCCTTTATGTACTTTAATGAGTGCAGGCAGTAAAATAAAGATAAGTCACATTTTTGATTGCTTGAGTGTGCTTGCAGATATTTCAGAGAGGTACAGCATGCAGTGAATTCCTAAAGCCTGAGAAGTTTTAATGAAATGCTTCTATTTTTGTTATTTTAAATTATTTATTTTCAGGGTAATAATTAGAGTAAAATATTTCCAAAATCAAACACAGACTCAATAGGTTTTTTTAAACCTGATGATCCATGTTCTTCCAGCATAATTTGAAAATGTCCCATTAAGCATCTTTTGTGCTTCAATGACCTTTTTTGCAATGATATAAACATGGCCAATGTCACAAATTAGCTTACAGTAGTGTCCCACAAATAATATTTAAATATTTACAAAGACACAACTGGTCTTTAAACATTTCAAAATACTAAGAAAAAGGTTTGTTAAGTAAAACAAGAAGAAAAATCCCCACTGTATGTCCCCACTGTACATCTGTCTGTACAAGAATTTTAATGAATGCATTTATTTTTTGATGTTGTCTGTATAGTCTTGGCTCTGTTACTTTTTTAAAAATGTTAATACTTTGAAAGCCATGCAAATCGGCATCTTTCCAGAGGATTAGATGACTAGAAACTTCACTAATTGGCTGGAAGATAGAGTGGTGTACTTATCTACACCAATGATGCTGATAGAATGCAGGAGACAGGCTAGTCAGCTTATTTATTCTATAAACATGACCCATTTAACTGCATCCTAATTGTGCCACTGTATTCTTAGCATTTTCTCTGTGTTCCTCTAATGTGTGTAATTTCATGTTAAAAGCCTGTCATGGTTATGGCAGAGTCTCTAATCTCCTAATGACAGTGGAGATGTGGGTAATGGCTTTACGGGTGTATAACAGCATCTGAAATAGCTGCTGTCTGTGGTGTCACTGAGTGGCCTAAAAACTTCAGCCCTCATTACCCCTCGAACCCAACACTCTTAAACGAGAGGCCCTCAGCTTAGTGCTCATACGTCACAGAAACCACTGACTCCAACGAGTCATTCCTCAACTTAGCTATGATCATCTCCTATGGAAAAGTTTAATCTTTTCCTCTTTCATACTTAAGAGTCACTTACAGGGAAGGGACAGAAATGCTGAATAGATAGCGAGAGGCTATGTTTAAATGGGTGTGCTTTAGTTGTTAAAAAAGTACAATGGTATTTACATCCCATTACTGCATCATTCAAGGCCATTAACAAAACAAGTTGGGGCCCAGAGCCTCAGGCTGCACTGAGAAAGAGACAGAACAAAGAACCTCCTGCTTCAGAGAAGACATATTTAATCATCACCATGATCATAAGTCCTCTTTAATTTTTTTATTTATCAGCAATTATGGTGTACCAATAAGTGAGGTCACAGGTGTATGTTTATAGGGTAATTTATAATGGCTTTGAACACAGCTCAACCAACCATAATGAAGGACCGGAACGATCTATTTTATAAAGTTTTGTAAGTGTTGTTAAAGACAGTTATTGTAAAGTCATTGTGTTTAAGATGGTCTTAATGACAACAAAATACATATATAAAAAGTCTACAGAATATCCTGTGACAAAAAAACAACTGTGTGTGTTTATCCACTCTGCAATGGCCTACCTGGACAGAACAAGTTGTCAAAAAAAGTAGTTTCCATACTCAGTCTACTGTTTGGCTTTGTTTACTTATAATTAATAGCCACCTCGTCAAGATGAGGTAGCTCATAGGGAATGTTTGCCTAAATTTAATATCTTTCAGCACTTTAATAAGGTGACCAATGGTCTGAATTATTGTGCAGTCAGCACTGACTTTTAATATAAATAAGATGTGGATCATGTTCGGCCCTCTTAAAAACTCAAACATCTGAGAAACCTGATATCACCCCCTCTCAGGGACCAGCTTCTTTTCTTTTGTTAGCCTTCATTTCATTTGATGGAAAGGCAGAGAAGACCCTCTCTCCCTTTCCCTTTTGTCCAGCATCTTTCTTTCAGCATTCTGTCTTCCTTTTTCTTCTCCTGGTCTTCAGAGTGGTAATACATTCCTCCCCCTGGCCATCCCACCTTGCGTGAGAAAAGCACAGTCCCACACAAAAACACAAGTGTTCCCAAATTCATAAATATTAATCAGTCAACACCTCTTTCTATTAAAACTCAGAGGCTGCTACTAAACTAGTAACTGGCAGTTGCCCCTCCCTCTTTCCCTTCTATTTTTCCTCTCTCTCTCTTTCTGGGAACAGGCTGGAGAGTTGCCATCTCTACTCTCAGAGTCGTGACCCTGGGGGTTGTAAGGTCATAGGTTGCAGAACAGAGACTTTGATTCAATTGTGTAATGTTTCTTTGTAGAAAACAGTTCCTCTCTACCCTCTTCTTTCTTTTTTAAAACCTTGGAAAAAGTTTTGAAATTTAAACCCCACTTCTACCTCAACAACATTCCTCTCTCCAGAATATATTTCTTCTGTTTATTTGCGGTACTGTCGCTTAAAGATACACATCTTATCAGTGGCATTGGCCCATTTTTATCCATTGTCAGATCAGTCTTTGACAAAGATGAAACTTTAGCCATTCCTGAAAGCCAAACTCTTTTCTTTCAGGGCCTCTGTTCCCATCTAAGGTCCCATCAGGTTATCACAGGGGCCCCTGAGGTAGTGGATACCTATTTTCACTATGCAACTCTTATCTGCAGCCCACTATGCTGTGGTGACTGTCCGTCTAGAAGACAGAAATTCCATTCCTGTACTCATTGTGGCCAGGCACGCTTCAGTGCATCCAGCATAGGCACATTCATGCGTTCCACCCCTGAGAAACTGTGTGAACTCAGATATGGAGGAGCCTGCTGGATCAGTCTTAGGAAAGTGGTGTCAGTTATATTGCTGATGAAAGCTCAGCTTTTCCCCTGGCTCCACTCAGAGGCTGTCCTATACATCATAAACTGCTCATATTTAGCACAGGTAATTGTTGTTGTGTAACAGGTAAGCTAATGCTAATTTTAGCTAGTTTTCTAATCTTTTTCTAGACTGTTAATGTATTTAGTTTTAAACATGTTTTGAAAAAGGCTGCATCTAAACTCTCCAGTTGGCTTAATAAATGTTGCGTAAATCATCTGAAAGGAATTTTGGCGGCTACTATTATATGGACTCGAATAGAAATTTTAGCATCTTTAACCATTTTAGAGGTGGAATAAAAACAACTTACATTTCAGGTTTACCAGGAACTGAACGTTGTAATGCCATGCTCTACCGGTTGAGCTAGAAGATAACTGTACCTATGTAGGGTGACTCTGTAAACTTGTAGTTTTGTAAATATTTTAAATGGACTTCACTATCCAACACTGCATGGACATTTCCAAAAAATATGTATTCTCAACCCAACCGCTTGAATAACACCAGTCCCAGTCAGAAACTCGCCATAACATTTCTATCTCAGATTAGTCTCAGTTGGCTATCTCTGGTTAGCTGTCAGGCAGCTCTCTGCTGGTGCATAAACGGCTGTTTTATCCTCAGCTGTGCCAGCATGGGGAGGTTAAACACTGCTTGCATGAAACGCTTAGCAGGGGAACCCTCTCCATCATCTCCACCTGATCCTTACCAGCAGGACACTGAAGCAGAACAGTGTTGAGCTATTTTGCTCTGTTTGAGAGCTGTATGTGTCTGTGTGTGGAGGGTGACAGTGAAGGAATGTTCTTAGGTGTGTGTGATGGAAAGACAGACGGGTGATGAGATGCAAAGAAAGGACTAATTAAGCTTAGAAGACGAAAACAGTCGACGGTATGGAGTTTTGTTTACCCATGAAAACAGTCTTTTATTTGGAAGCAATGCTGTCTTTCAGCAAACTCTTTAAATCACTCCCTCCTTCGCTCTCTCACATTGTAACTCTACAGCTGCCGGGCTGTGAGACTCGAGAGCGAGAGAATAAAAGGGTGGAGAGTATGGAAAGAAAGAAAGAAAGAAAGAAAGAAAAGTGATTTGTGGGGAGAGAGAGGGGTCGATGTGGTGTGGCTTTGAAGTCAAATGAATCAGAGTGTGTGTGTTTGTGAGCAAGATCCCAAAAGCAGAAAAAAGAGAGCTTTAGCTCTTTAGAAGAGAGAGCGAGGGAAGGATTGAAAGAGGATGAGTCAATGGCCAAAGGACTGTTGGACAGAGAGGAAAGAGGAGGGGCGCCGCTGGTGCTTAGAAAGCTCTCAGCTGAGTTTGGAGTGAGGGGCTGACAAAACTCTACCCATTCCTCAGATTCCCTCAGAGCGTTTCATCTGTGGTTTCAGCTATCCTTTGCTCCGCGCAGCCCTTCATCTCATGCTGTGACACTGAGTTTTAGTTTCATGACACCTTTAGGGGCAGAGGTGTAAACTTTTAAATGCCTCTCTCTTTTATGATTCAGAATACAAAGAAGGAAGAATTATTGTTTTAATAAGTGATTGTTTACATTGTGAAAATTACATTGCACATTCATTCTAGCTTTATGGATGTAGCAATGTTATTTTCTTTTAACACCAGGTTAATTCTTTGGGTTTTTTTTGTGTCCAACACAGTGTTTAAACATTTAAATCAGGTGCCAAGCATGCAAATCACTTTTCACAATCTTTGCTGTAATATTGTAATACTTCACAATTTGTATATCATGTTCTTGACAGGTTTCAAGATATATCATGTTCTTGACAGGTTTAGTGATATTCAACGTATTCAAAGCAGTTTGGTGCACATTTCACATCAGCTCAGCTGAACTTCCTGGCATTTTGTCAAGCAGGTATGACAGTTAGTATATATTAGACTTAAATTAAAAAATTAAGGGTCTGTGTGTCATTTTAGTTTAGGTGTGTATAGAATTTAAAAACTTCTACCACTACAAAGGACCTTGTTAAAGGTCTTTAACAGATTCATTTATTATTTTAGCCAGATTCTACCTGGGATGCCAGTTTAGATTTTTCTTTAGATAACTTGGAAAGCCATTTGCGTCTTGTTTTTTAGG
This sequence comes from Botia almorhae, assembly GCA_036877575.1. NCBI lineage: Eukaryota > Metazoa > Chordata > Actinopteri > Cypriniformes > Botiidae > Botia > Botia almorhae. The sequence goes on from JAZGTJ010013101.1 coordinate 5,803, forward strand.
TTGTTCAGAGGTGTTGTTTTCTAGTGCTGTTGTGTAGGATAAATGTTTGGTGTAGTTTTCAATATGTTGTAAGGGCATGTTGTCTACTATTCAATTTGAATATTTGTGGTCTTTGTCATTGGGTCTTTCTCAGAATATTATTACAATCAACTTTCTGAGATTAACTAACAGGGCCTGTGTTAGAAATGCCTCTCTCTCTTTCTCTCCCTCTCTTTTTCTTTCTTTCTCTCTCTCTCTCTCTCTCTCTTTCTTTCTCTGGCATTCTGAAACTCTTCAAACAGCTGAACTGTGTGGAGATACTTTGAGTTCTTGGGCACATGACAGTCTGATCCTGAAAATAGTGCTCAGCTAACAGGGATGTCTCATCTCTAACCCCCCCCCCCCCTTATAACCCTCCTGCAGAGAGAGAAATATGACTATATTTACCCTCCAATAAATTAGACCCATTCAAAACCACAGCTCATTCTTTACCAATGTCAAATCTTATTAAAACAACGAAGAAATTCAAGAAACATCTCTGCTACATGCGCAAAATAATTATAATTGCTATTGAAAAAATATACAAAAATATATATGCGCCTCTTTTAAAGGACTGGTTGTGATCCCAGAAAATGGTTGTGATCCCAGCCAGTGTCACATTTAATAGACTAAATATAAATAAATGCCTCAGATAGCTCAGTGACACAAAACTTTGCCACTGACGTCATCTGCGAGACACTATGTCAAGCATTTTCAATGTCCAATGTCTATTTAAGGCTGTGTGGCTTATGCATTGGGTCTCAGTTCAGCCACCTCAGAAAGCCAAGATACTGAAAAACACTTATCACTTATCCTTAGGACACTGTGGCAAGCATATTTGACAGTTAGCATAATTTACATTTAATATAGGATAAGATTCTACATGATCTTATAACTAAGTTTTGAATGGCAAAGGAGCTACTTGACCTTACTGCATTGAAAAGTGTCTTTTGTTGTAGTTGTACATAGGAGACAAACGATGTCTATACATAATGCTTTGACTATTGATTTTCTGTGGTCTTTGTTGTTTCTGGCTGCCTGGTATGTGAGACATGCTTTCTTAAATTTATAGCACTCAGACAAATGGTGTTTTACACAGTTTTTCTTCAGCTTCACTTCAGACTTGTTGATATGCTTTAGAGCCGATGTGTAATAGAGAGTTTACAGGTGTTACACAGAGAATTTGGAGTCTGTGAATCAGACTTCCAGTCAGAGCAAGAGCCTGATTGAGCAATTAAGATGTCAGTGAAATTTAGCAGTCTGTCATTTGATTGCCGCTGGTGGAGGTTTTTAAAGGAGTATCTGAAATTGCCTCCTTGTTTGACAGGGGAAAACTACCAAAATTACTTTTAGGTATTTGGCAGATGCTTTCAGCCAAAGTGACTTACAATGCATTTTTGTATTCTATGAGAATCAAACCCATGACCTTGAAGTTGTTAGTGCTCTGTTAAACTAAAGGAAGTAAATGAATCTATAAATTTACAAGATTGGTTTTATCATTTAACTTTTTTAAATGTTTTTTCGACTTATAAAGGTGTGAAATTGTATAGGTGTGGGTGTATACACCCACTCCACAGCCGTGGTCTCCTGGGTGCTTTCGACAGCTGCATAAACAACACTAAATCCTGGGCAGCCTCTCTGCTCAGTTGGGGGTCAGGGCAAGGTTTGTTCTTTCTTTTCCCTTCCTCCCCCCTCTACCTTTTTCCTTGTCTCTTCCTCTGTCTTTCTCTGGCTATTCCTTACAGACACCCACAAACACGTACACACTGTTCAACTATGTGTGTCAGATTTGGACGTGATCAGATTCTGGCAGGACAAAATCCTGAGGCTCTCATGGAGTAAAGATCTATTGTGTGTTATCATTGACATGCTAAGAACAAAGGCATAAACACTCCTTGGAAGCACTTCCTGTTACTTTATACAACCAGCTTTAGAAAATTCCAGATGAGACAAAGAATTTATTTAAGTGGAAGACACCCACTCACAGAGATAGTATCAGAAAGCTGCCTTGTTTCAAAACTTATTGAGCAATACCAGCAATTCCAGAAAAAAACAAGATGGTGGATAAGGCCAAGGAATTGTTGAGAAATGTATAAATTAACATATTTCATATTTCATTGATAAATATGGTTCAGTGTAATAAATTTAATTATGTTTTTATCATATTTGTTGTGTGCTGCCTATTTTTATATAATTTCAGTAGCAACAAGCTACTCTAAGAGTCTTAACTCTTAGGACTCAATTGTGAGCCTAGTCTCCTGTGAACACTGCTATCTGTTCCAAGTCATTTATAAAGGTTAGGATACTGCCTTAGGAGGAAGCTAACCTATGTTGGCAGTAGGTGGAGAGGCTGTAAAATGTTTCATGTATTTAACATGTTTCAGGATCCAGATTTTGAGATAAACATCTTTCTCAAGGTTAGCATTAGCCCCATTATTTCAGTCATTAGCTCTTTGTGTAAACATCTTCATGTTTGCATAGGACTCCAAGCTGTCTGGTCAATGATAAAGTCTTCATCTGTCTGTCTGTGGATTTTGACTCTGTGCTGACTAAGTTGACTGATATCTGCTCCCAGTGGGGTTATTTTAATCCATTCCTAAGAGCAGGTTTGATGGGCAGTCTGAGTCTGGTGTGGGGGGCAGCTGCAGGCCATTGGCGGCAGCACACATGGGGAGGGGGCTTGATGAGTGTTGCAGGAATGCAGAGCTGTCTGACCTAATCATGTGACCAGGCAGACAGACCAGGGGAACCCACCACACACTTATGTTGTATCTGCCTTCATTGAGACAGACAGTCTGAGGAACAACCTCAAAAAGCTGATCTGAGAAGTTGGTGTTGGAGTGTGAGGAAATAAAACTGTTCCAATGCCTGTGAAAATAAAGATTGAAATTAGTGCCAAGAAGGGCTTTATAGGCTGATGGCACTAGAGACATTATGTTCTTCAAAGATTTTATTCTGTAGTTCTTTCTGTAATCATTGTATTGGTCCTTTAAGAAACCAAAAAAACCAATATGTAGTATTTAGTGAAGGTCAGTTAATCCAAAGGATGGAAAAGTCACAAATTAGAACTCTTTAATGTCTCATTTGCTTTTCCTAGGATAAAAAGAGAGCTAATAAAGAGTTTTGCGTATGATGAGATCTCAACAATACCTTAAACTGTGCTCAGATTTGCCAGAATATCAAAGTCATTAATGAAAAGTCAGATATTTCAGTATGACCTCAAACATTTGTCATTAAATTCCTTTAAGACCTAATTGTCTGAGCTATGCYGTTCTTAACACTTGTTTCATCTGTGTCTTTTTAATTTCTTCWAASGATTWWYASAATGTTTTTTTGGGGGCAATTTACTTGGGAACCCTTAAGAAAAATGGTTCTTGATAAAGACAGGGAGAGAGGGTTGCATCTAAAGTGCCACAAGCTAACATTAACAAACCTTTGCCATTTTACTGCAGCTCAGCATAAAATGGCTCTTAAACAGGAATGCTGCAATCCTACTATCATGTCATTGACTAGGAGTGAGCTGTGTGTACAGAGAAGCAATGCCTGGCCTGTTCATAAGTGTCTTGAACAAGCTGTGTTCTTGGCTCTCAGCATAGCCTGCAGTGTTTGCATTTAGCAACTCCGTGTCCCTATCACTCACCTCTTTGACAGAACCAGGGTCAGCAGGTAAATTCAGAATAATAACCCTTTGACAATGCACGCAAACTGTTTGTATCCACAAGAGAAGAAACACAAGAGTGTTTGCATTGCCGTAGAGATCTCATCGAGGTGCCCTCCTGGATCAACAAAGTAACAAGACCCTGACTAGCGGCTCTTGACCCCACATTGGCTCCTGTGTGGCTGAGACTTGGTCGGCTATGTGGAGGTTGAGCTGACATAGAGATATTATCTGACAGGTTGTTATTTGAAATAGGGTTTGAAATGGGGCGGAGACATTCAGATTCGGCTGCCACCAGGTAACATCAATGGCAACGAAGGGTGTGTTTATTTGTTATTGAGAGATTTTTGTGGGGATGGAGCAAACGTCATTTATCGTGGCAAATTTCCCTGTTTTGTGACCCGTGACCAGCCCTGCAGTCTCAGCTTCTCCCCCCTTCCCTTCTGTGACCATATTTCCTTTAATTCTCTCTCACCACACTGTCCCACTTTAAAGTCACACGTAGAGTCCTCTTGCTGTTGCTGTGTGCACCTTTTCTCCTCATTTTAGTTGCTTGTCAAATCAACACCTCAATCCTAAAGTTGACTTTAGCCGAGCTTTTGTGAAAAATCCTCAGAAAATCCCTTAGAACAATGACACCAATTTTTCAGCTAAGTGGCCCGAAACAAAGGTATCTTGCTTCATTCCATGTGTTTAAGCTACAAATAAAACCTGTGCTCAAACTGCCGTCATCCAAGCACTGCTAGAAGCAGCGGGATGTGTCGAGAAATAAAGCAGGAATCTTTTAATCTCTTGTCCAAGTAATAGGGGATTAAAATGCCCCCCACGGCCTCACTGTGAGTGCCTCCAACAGCCCCCCTGCTCCCTCGGCAACCCCCTCCCGCCTGCTTCAATAGCACAACAGGCTGAACACGACCTTGCTGGCCCCTTAGTACCTCAGTGGGCATCGGGCTGTCCTGTTTGGAACAAGTCCCCAGCCCTGTCAGCTCATTCCATTGAGCTTCGAATTAACCCTCTCTGCATCTCAAAGAGCTACTCTCCCTGCTGCTGGGCCTCTGAAGAAATGCTGGCCCCACACCCTCCCTGGACCATCATACATTACTTTCTAAAAATCTCTCAAACACCATTACCCATGAGAAGGAGCCCCTAATATGTTCCTGCACCATGGCTCAAAGTGTCAAAGCATGTGTATTAACCATTAGTCCAGATTTCTGACAATTAGACATTGTTTTAATCAACCCACAGGGTCTCGATTGCTTCAGTCCCACATTTGGCTCTGTTTCTGATTATGTCTTGTAAACATGCTGAAGGGATAACAACTCTGAACTTTTTGGCTAAAAACCGTGATTCTCTTATGACCACTTAAAAACACAGGCACAATCCAGTTTAACACATTTATTTACGTCAACAGACGTAAATCCCACACTAAGTTTTAAATATACCTAAGAGTCTCCAGTCTCAACCTTTAGTTTACAACGAAAAGTCATATTGGAGCACTATTTTCTTACTCTAATATTTAGACATGAGAGTAGAGAATGGTAGAAGGAGTAGAGAATGGTGGAGTGATGAAACGAATGGGGACTGTGTTGAATCTTGTTTGTGTGCAGAGCATGGTTAATGTTTATTCTCGCATGGGCTAAGAATGCAAATAAATAAAGAATATCTCAGTAGTGCAATTGTCACAGCAGTCACAATAAAAGCCACCATAACAATTTGAATTTGAATCATAACAATTTGAATTGTAGTCCTGCTGTTTGCAAACTTTAGAATACTATACCTGATATACCTCTATCAGGATAAACCTGATGATAATGTATTTATTCATCATAAAATGATTTTGCTTTCCTGTAGTGGTTTTAGAATTGAACTTTTGCTCTAATATATGCGTGCATATCTGGGTTGTTTTTAAATAAATGCTTGATTGTATTTTTGCAAACCTTATTTGAAGCGTTTAAATATACAGCTATAGCAGGCTTGTAATGAAATGATGAGACTGCAAAACTGCAAAAGAACAAGCTAATACCAACTCAACAGGATGACCAGATGTCCCATTTTCTTAGGGTGTGGCTCAGTGTTCCGAAAGCTAGCTAAAAAATGTAAATGTGTCAAAATTTCAGCTGTTACTTAAAATTAAGAATCCTCTGTGTTTGTCTACTGTTACTGGGATCATTTATGCCTCTCTTTGAAAAGACGGAAAGCTGTTTGTACATGCTGATTTGTTGATTATTTAAGCAAATCAGTCTGTTGCCGATCTGGTTGTCATAACTTTACATGTTTACTGAGCGTTCTATCATCCTTTCAGTGCAGACAGCTTCTCAAGTTAACTAGCTGTTAAGTTAGAGAAATGGCCAAACAAAAAATCTAAAAAAGTGACCAGACAAAAAAATATAAAAAGCTGTTCATTTTCAATGCTTTACATGAACCTACAAGTGAGGTATTTTGCTGGTATTATAGATGTTATATTTTTATGTTATATCATGTCATGATATATGTCATCACAGCTGGACAGATAAGCACAAGATCCACTAACATTGTAATACGTGGAATTACAGTTTATGGTTTTTGATTCCATGTTCAATATTTTGTGTTGGATGGTTGAATAATATTTGTCTGTAAGTCTTTACTTTAACTCTACTTTAACTACATTATCAAAAATGTAAACTGCATCCAGATGACATCAGATCTTCAGATTAGACCTGCTACAATGGATGAGACCTTGTAGGTCCATATGAGGAGAGGTATGAGATTAACTAGTCTTCACAAACTGAGCCCAGAACCAGAGCAGGACACTTTAAAAAACATTCCTCAGAGGTTTGTATAAGCCAGAGCATTGTGTGTGAGGGTGAAGGAATGCTACTCCATAGCTACTGGGGCAGTGTCTTGCTCCTCAAGTAATCTTTGCCTACTGGTTTATCTCTTAGCAGGTTCTCTTCAACCTGTACAGACAGAGTATCTTGCAAACGTACAGCAGCTGACTCTGAATCCAATTCCAGGGGTCAATCGATAATATTGTACCAGGCCCTGTGACCCACTGCAGGCCTATTAAGGTCCTCTATGGAATAGAGTTTGAGGACCACAGCTAACATGTGTGCTAATCAGCACATGGCTTTAAAATAGGGGTTTTATAAGTTATGGTATTAATAACATTTCTCTTTTACTAAGAACATCTTCAATTAGACTATTTCAATTAGACATTGATGGAGAGATTCTGTTCCTTTATGTCTCATTTCTCTCTCATGGTATTTCCAACAACAAAAGCTTCAGATAAATTTGCTACTGCGTATCTTTCAGATTAAAAGAGACAATCCTGCCAATGTAATGAAAGGGATGTTGGATCACCTGTCACACAATAATATGGAGGTATTTAGAGAGATTGTCCTGGCACACGTGCCTTTGTGCTTAGCATTAAAGGAACAATATTAAGTTTTCAATACTATACAATTCTTTAATCTGTCCTGCAAATAATTTATACCAATCCCACTGAATTAGCTTCTCCTTCTGTTTAATCTGATTAATGATGAAATAGTTTCAGTAGCAGGATAAAAGATGAGGCTGATCTTTTCTTTGCAGATTTAGGGCCTGGGATCAAAGGTCGGGGTTCAGATGTGTGGATTATCTCAGTCTGAGGGTGATAAAGCCATCTGAATCAAACAGCTAGATCTGGTCCTACAAGTATCAGTGGAGATTATGAGCTGTGAATGAAACAACTTTGAGGTTACGTAATCAATAAAGTACTATCCAGAGTCACTAAAATCAATAGTATTATCCATCAGCCGTTGTCGGTGGCTGTTTGGTTTATAGTTATTTGTGCTGTGATTGTTTTGTTGAGGACCTAAAAGGGTTAAATTTTAATTTAAATTTGATTCACTTTTAAACTGTGAATGTGTACATCTTTCTCTCTTACATTGCATTTCCCAGTTATTCTCTCAATTTCTGTTTTTCCGATCTGTCCAGTAAGTCTGTTATGAACTCTGGTCCTGTTTGCACAGAGTATGTCCACGGTTGGCCCAGCCGGAATCTGTGGAATTTTGTCACATTTTCTTGAAGAAAAATGTATGGAATTCTGTGGAATGATTTTCAACATGTTAAAATGCGTTAAACAGAGCAGAGTGTACTAATGCACTCTCATTGAAAGATAAAAGCATAATCAGATTAGGCAAATATGTAATAAATGAAGATGTTTTTATAAATGACAGGCATTTCAATTTTGTGAAAATCTGCGGAGTTCTTTGGGCACAGTTTTCTGTGTGGGCCTGCTTTTAGGTCACAGTCTGTAGCTTGATCCCCAAGAAGATAAATGCCTATAGAATATTTCTTAAATCTGTTTACTTAATCTTTTTATAATCTGTTAACATTGCAGAATCATCTGTGAGCAGTCTCACGTATGTAGAAATATAAAATAACATCACAGTTCTTCCTCATACTCTTTAATGCCTAATGTCATGTCTTTTGTTAGCAATATTTTTCATACATGTAAAATTGTAGCTATCTGTCTAAGAACTGTTTAATCAGCTGTGTTTCTAGCTAAAAGACTTTCTCTGTTCCTTCTTTAATGTTTTCTATTGCTTGAATTAAGTTTGCTGAGACGTCTATCATATACTCTGAGGAAGGGTTCCTGTAGCTCTACAATTATATTTGAGGGTTCAGTTCCAGTTGATTATTATCTATTATTTTAAATGTGTTACTATACTTTTGTAATTTTACTCCCAACAATATTTTTGTGCTTAATTGTCCTCTCTCTTTCTCTCTCTCTCTCGGGTCAAATGAGATTTTCCTCATGCCTTGAAAACCTCCTGCTGAAAAGTGACAAGATGCTTTACAGCCTGGTTGTAAATACTCACCCTCTGTGTCTGTTATGGGCAGAGTGTGTGTATGTGGACACTAGTGTTCTTCCATGCAAAGCTGCTGACCCTTCGATGCACACGCACTCACTACATCTATCTTTGCTATTGACATCCAGACTCTTAGCAGCTGTAAATGTGTTTATTTTAACCATGTCTGAAGGATAAGGTACTGCATGTCTACTTTCAAATTCCACAACAGCCCATAAGACCTGAGTCTCTGTTGGCCTTATATCTAGATTGCTGTCTTCCTAGATTTCTCTCAACCAGTTAACTAAAAAATCCTTTCTCTATTCACCGAAGCTACATATCTTAAATCAGCAGCACAATTAGCCTAATTCTTTGTTTGTATGCTGGACATTTACCAAGCTTCTGTTAAAGGATGTGGAAATCCTTAATATGTCACAATTTTCTGTATAAAAACTACAGCTTCCTGTAATTGTGTGTTGCATTGATAGATCTATTTATCTGAGATTAACTAATTTATGTGTGCGTACGTCTGACAGCAAAACTATAAAATGTATTATCATATTTAGTGTTAGTTTCAGTTGTTTTCAGTTTTTCTTATATAAACAACAATATGGTCTATTAGATAGGATTATTTTCCCCGGGTGGAATATGCCAACTTTTAAACCTGTTGAATTCTGAGAAATTTAGCAATGTCTTAATGTGAACTGATAGTCCTACACACTTACTGGCAGATGAAAGCGTTGTCAAATCCACATATTTAATAAACAAACATGACATGGAGGACTTTGAGAATGTTGGAAACATTCAAAGCACCTTAATGCACTTTTTAAAATAAAGACCTGATTTCCCAGCCAACATCCTCGAATATCCTCAGAACATTGGCTAATGTTCACCTAAAGTTCTCTTAAAGTCGTTAAAAATGTTCTTGCAGCTATATATCATGTACATCATAAACAATGTTCTTATTCTTATATATATAAATTCTATATATATAAATAAGATATAACACC
>JAZGTJ010013102.1:0-15297 GCA_036877575.1 Botia almorhae
GGGTTTGATTTCACAGTCCAATAATATGTTGCTTTAAATGTAAGCTATTATTACAACAAGCTTTCCTCTTTACTAAGGTTAAAAGTCGATGGATATATTTTGATAAAATTAATTCATAAAAAACAACGTCATAATCTACAGGTGTGGTCTTGGCAATGAAGTGAAATAAACAAAGTTAGCAGCTAGTTTAAAGAGGAGACTTTATAATTTATTAACTGATGGAGACAGGGCTTGCTAATGGACTTTGGTAGATTAGCAGGAAGTGGGTTATGGTCTAGTCTAAGATCAAATAGTTTTACTAGAAAGAAAGAAATGCAAGACGCCTGCTATGGAAACTGTTAAAGCCCATTTAATGAAAAACAATGAATCTCTTTGTATCTAATCTGCTCAAACTGATCAGCACTAGCGGTGTCACGCTATCAGATTTTCACTACACGGTTATCATGGCCAAAAGAATTCACGGCAACAGTATTATTACAGTATCTATTGAATAAACAACACCACAAACAACACAACAAAATACTAAATGGGTGCAATAGCACCATCTACTGTATTGGAGTGTTAACCTGATATTAGCATTGAATTATTCACAATATTATCATGTGTAGTATTAACACCATAACAATGATTAGGGTTATTAATATCATGATTATTGTCAATACCAGTGTATTGTGACGCCCCCAATCAGCGCTGGAGCTCAACCCCAAATAAAGAAACAATTTCTATTGTCAATTTCTAATCGTTTGTCAATGTCCATTTCTATTTTTTATCGGAGAACTCAGAAGCTGTACATTTGTCATTTTAAATCAGTCATGAGACATTTTATTAACTGCAGTTTATTTATGGTATGTTTAATTTTTTGCCCAAAAAAGGTGAATGTGCAGCTTAAAAAGTCTCATAGCTGCAAGTAGAATGATAACAAACAGTATTTAGACCATATTTTGACACTATTATAACAGTATTTATCTTTACCTCAAAAGACCAATTAAAACCAAACACCAAGACACCAGGAATAAAGTTCTAAATGAAATATAAAGAGATAAAGTCTTTCATATACAGTCAATTGGGAAACTGACTAAAGAATAAAACGTTTTCCTAATAACGTCGTTTGCCAGTTGCGAGCGCCACCTTTATCAATATAACTCAGAACAACTGTACTGTAAAGATTAACTACATTAATAAACAAAGTGCTCACAGTAACTCATTTTATTGGTCAGGCGTTCGGAACTTAAACATTACTACCATACAGATTTACACACACGCCTCAATGAGTCTCTCATACACTCGTTTGTGAATTAAATTACCCAGAAACCCCAGCACTGTGCTATACAGATGCTCAATTCTGGGCTAAGATACACTGAATCAGCACTTCCTATTTTTAATGAACCCTACATTAAACATTTTGAAGTTTTTAACATACTCACACCAGCGCTCTGCACTTGTTCAATGCAGCGAGGGCCCGTTGCGTATGAATTAACGTAATGGCTTAATTCTTTTGATGGGTTGGGCCGAAGTGCCACCTGCACAATCTTACTGGCTGTTCCAGGTGGGGCAGCAATAGCTGCCTGGTAATGACTGTGAACTAAATCCATCATCGAGTAAAACACAGGTGGCCTTTTACTGCTGAGCTGGGATTCGGCAAACATGAAAAATGTAATCAAATACAAATTACAACTATTATATGTTGCATACTGTAGTGTCAATTATATCATTACCAAGACAGATACCCTAGGTGTAATAAGCTCTGCAGGCTGTGACTTTATGGCATTCACCAGATTTCCCCTTTGACTCTCCATTTGCATTCATCACAGCTGCACTAGATTTGTCCTCAGGAACATTTTCTCTGTCATACATTCATCTTCGCTTTCCTCCAGCTTTCTTACTTACACCTAATGTCCTGTTAAATATTTCAGGTTTCTCTTCACCTTTAGCACCTGATCTTTAAACGGTTTAATAATGTCGCAACTGAGCATTAACTCAACAGCTCAAATATCAAACAAGACAAATTACACATGACAAATCAAAAGTTTGAACATGAGTAACTGAATGTATGTTGCTCGTAATCTTAGTAATCGGCTTTAAAATCGAAGACTTGGGCCTAAATTCTCAAATAGTGATTTAGAGACATAGAAATCTCTCTTTCTCTCTCTCTCTCTCTTTCTCACTATAGACAGATTTGCACTTTTATATTTGTTCCTTCAGTTAAACTCTGCACATTTATATTACTGAACATGAATTATGTTCCCTTTACAGTTACCACTTCCTCGATACCACTTGACAAGTGCTTGTAATACAAAATGGTCTTCCTGGTTTTTATCACTCCCCTTTTAATCTTTGTCTCTCAGAAACTGTAAAGTCGAGCAGCAGCGTTAATATGAGGAATGTGTACAGATAGCTGCTGTCTGCTGATAAGTCATAGCCAAGACTGCACGGAATTCAACAGCAACATAAAACCTCCATCCGGCACTCTGCCTTCAGCGGGCTCAGAGGTGAAGGGGGTCTTACTTGCTCTTTGACGGAGGCCAGTATGGCAGAGGTGGTCTCTGTTTCAGGCCCATCTCCATTAGAAGCACTCAGCCCTGGGCTCGGCATGGCGGCCTTCTTAGGTTCAACAGGCTGTTCTGGAACTGGCATGTCTTCTATAGAAGATAAAATACATCTTCATTTAGACTCCCTTTTTCTTTAAACCATAATGCATTATTAATCTACACAACAGTAGGATAAAGTTATAAACTGGACCTATGTACTTACCTGAACACGGTCGCCATTGGAAGAGTGTGCTTTTGATCCTTAAAGGAATAGTTCACCCAGAAATTATTTTTCTCCATCATTTACACAACCTCATATCATTCCAAATCTGTTTGACTTTTTAAATTCGTGGAAACACAGAAGAAGATATTTTAAAGAAATGTCTCAGTGGTTTTATGTCCTACACTGGAAGTCAATGGGTGCTGCTGTTGTTTCATTACCAACATATATCATACAGGTTTGGAATGACATGAGGGTGAGTAAATGATTTTTGGGTAAAGTATCCTGTTAAACATCATTGCTAGGAGTCCAATGGCATTTCTTCCAATTTAATGGAATCCAAAAAACATTACTGGCTATAATATTTTTGCTTATTTAATATTTGCATCCAACTCAACTGTAAATGAATCTTAATCTTATAAATGTCTTCGTTTACCCATGTCATTTCATCTCTTCGCATGGCATGCATATAATACACAATGAATTAAAAGAGTACACCCTCAGAAAATCACAGGTAGATTAAAAACACAGATTTCAGAAAGCAACTAGCCGTTAATGTATCTCAAACTCTCTGTATTTTCAGTAGTAAATGAACCAGCATCCAGATGAAGAAAACTCATGACTGATACCAACTTTCAGGGCTCTGTATTGATTGAAAAGAAATTCCACATAATAACTTATTTGGGCATTAGCTGGACTCAGATCAGGATAAATGGTTATGTAGGGCAATCTCTGGGTATTTTATCTCACTCAGTGGATGTTGTGGCCAGGCCTGCCACGTTTGTTGCCTTGCTAATTAAGATGAGTAGCCTCATCTGACGTGACAGCACGCCTGCACCTAGCTTTCCTAGATTTGATTATGTCTACTTACACCACAATTTCCTCTATGTTTACCGTTCTTTCACACATGGTTATGTAAATTCACCCCGAAGGCCTTACGACATCACGATTATGGAAAGAAACAGAATTTGTGGCATTAATTCATAAGTTCAACCAGAAACAACTGTGTTCCCTGATCGCGACTGTCTGAGATTTCGTGTGGGTGCTACAACCCCTCAAAAGCACCATCATCACAATCTGCTAAGTGAAGATATAATGTCGAGGAGATATCGGACACATCAAGTGATGAGAAATGACACAGTCCAACTCTTGTGCTGATTGGAGAATCACTGACTGACAATTTTACCGCCCACCGGCTCTCCTCAGCTGATCCTCGCTCTCATTGTGACCTTCAGGAGAGAAGCAGACTCGTTGTGCTGTAAATTATTTTTACTGTTGTTGTTAGTGCAGGTCACATGACAACGCCAAATATCAACATGAAGGACGTACGTATGTCCAAAAAATATTTTGATACTACCCAGCTAACAATTTTAGGTTGTAATAATGTTTCCTTAATGTTTCTACGAAGCAACAAAAATGGTAAAAATGTTATTTTAAAAGTTCTAGGAAATTCCAAATTTTAATGTTTTAATTGTTTTTTAATGTTGTATTAAAATTATTGCTTGATTATGGGAATGTTTTTCAAATGTTTCACTAACAGAATAATGTTTTTGATATCATATTTAATGGTATAAAAGCATTTTACCAATGTTACTGCAAAATGTTTTTGATAACTTTGAGAGAACTTTTACGGAACATTGGCAAATGTTCTAAGACGTTCGCTGTTAGCTGGGCAAACACCTGCGCAACTATAGAATAAACTTAATGAAAGTTCAAGAAATAAGTTCTTTAAAAAAATACAGCTACTGTGAGTCTCAGTACTTCATCATGAAATCCAGCTTCACAAACTTTTTATGGCATGCAAACAAATGCCTGCTGGGTAATGTTTCATTTTTAAATGATACAGCTCATTTCCTTTACTGTGGTTTGCATTTGCAAAGGTACCATCTCTATTACGAGCCCTGGGGAGGCAAATGATGCATTTAAATATCTCTGAGGGCCTCTGCGGTGGATTGGCCTATGTCAACCTTAGTTTTAAAACAAACTTAACAGAGGAGGATGTACTCATACCTTGAGCACCGAATCTAGCTTATCCAATTAGCCTTCAGTTTAAAGGGGCATTCCTGAATGTAAACACAGGAATTAAAGATCTCACGAAACATTCCAGGATCGTCACAGGTTTGCTGAGGTGTTACTGTAATCTAATAATCATACGCTTAGCTGAACACACCAGCACAGATGTGAATCTTGCTCCATCACTACATTTTGTTTGCATGTTCCGGCCCTGAATCAGCTCACAGAACAACATTGTTTTGTTATCAGCATAAAATCTAAACTGACTCTTACTTTGATGTACATTCATAATCCATGTTCATGGTCTCAGAACGACTAATCGGTGTATGTTATTAAAAAAATAGAAATCACATTTTTTCAACAACATGCAATAATTGCTGCCAAAAATACATATATTTATTAAGCAACAGCCAAACAGCTATTTAAGCATTTGGCTGCTGGTAAAGTGAATCCAGGCTTTCTCAGATCTTATAATAGTTAGTTAATGCAGTAATTTAAAGTGGCTGAATGTTTCTGTAATAAAGGTTCTGGCAACAGGATCAAACAGAGACAGATTTGAGAAAACCCTTCAGCCTCTTTGTTTCGGACACCAGCTCAGCTCCCAGCAGGTGAAGTTTCCAATGATTATGTCTCGATTCTTGGGACCAAATTATGATAATATTAATATCATTCTTGTAGTTGGAAACATATTCTACAAATATGTTCATTACAAAACAACCAACACTAAGAAATATCTTAATTTTCTTATTTTAATGCTTGTTTTGTATTATTTAAAATAATTTTAAGTCATCTTAAGGCCCCCATGTATGTTTGTTGAGCCCCTTTGTGAGCCCAGGCCCCCAGGTTAAAAAACACTAGTTTAGAACACAGTTTAGCTCCAGCTTGCCTCAACGCACCTACCTGGACGTTTCTAATCTGCCTAGCACGACCTTGATTAGCTAGTCCAAGTGTGTTTGATTAGGGTTGAAGCTAAACTCTACAGGTCGCTGGCCCTCCAGGAACAGGATTGGGCACCCCTGGTTTGGGATGATCTGATAAGAGACAAAGAACAGAGAAATGGCTGCATATAGCTAGAACTTAAGATCCGAAATATCTGACGCTCCGATGCAGAATTCCAGGATGGTTTTTTGTTACTGACAAAAGCATGTCACACATTACCAGGCTTGACAACGCACCCACCAGTCTTCAGCCAAACTACTGGAACCACTCAGTTCAAGTCCCTGGCAGTCTCATTAAAATGCAATGCACTGTTTGCCACACTAGGATAAACATTACTGTACCACCCTAAATAACGCTGCTTGTTTCAGGAGTCAGTTGTGTGTTAAACAGTCTGTTTGTGTTCAAAATAAAGGGTTCTTTACGAGTGTGAAGGGATATTGCACCACCTGGAAGATATTCAAATGCCGATATGGTTCTGTTGGGTGTATGAACTCTTTGTCATCATCACGTTACTACTGTGTTAATCGAATCATTTCAAATCCTCTACATCAACAACCACAAGGATTCGAAGATGATCATGTTATTACCGGCCCCCCATCCACTTACAGTACCGCATGCCGTGTACACTCCCATTTTATATTAACGCTCAAACCTCATTATGATGCCATGGTATTAAACAGCCTAAGAGATCTTAAGTATTGTGTTAAAGAACATTGTGTTCATTCACTTCTACTCTCTCGCCCTAAAGAGGGGCTGCTGTCATAATTTAGATTATGTACCGCGAGTCAAAACATAGCTAGCATTAAAATGTACTGTAGTCTAGCTGGTAGAGCACCACTGAGACATTTCTCAAAATATCTTTTTTTGTGTTCCACAGGAGAAAAAGTCACACAGGTTTGAAAAGAAATTAGAGGGAGTAAATGATGGAATGATTGATTTGTGTGAAAGGATTTTTGGGTGAACTGTCTCTTTAAGAGGCCTGTCCACCAGGGTCTTGGAGAACGTGTGTAGTGACACAATGGAAACATGCATGACAGAACATCTAATGAAGTTCATCTGCTTTAGCTACTGACATCATCTAATAGGCTGCTTGGGGCCTCATTATCAATGCAAACTGACGGCATCCAACCAGCTACGATCAGAAAACACAAGACACGAGAGATCATTGTTGAAACACTCCAGTCAACCTCATGATGTCATTTTAATGAAGTCCTTATGATACAAAGAGAAATAAGTAACAGGAGCTTCAAATGTTTAAGAGATGATGTCAACAACCGGCTAGTGATTTTTGTAAGAACATTTCTCTCACAAAGAACGTTTCAATTACGTAACAAAAACGTTCATATTATTTTGAAAGGTAATTTTTTACCGTATGCAAAATACTATTTTGAATGTTATAGAAATGTTCAAAATGTTTTTAGATGTTGTATTAACATTATTGCTTATAAGAACATTATTAAAATGTTAAAATGATAATTCTGTGACATATTTTTAAACATTCCACTAACAACTTAAGAATAAAACTTTTGATATATGATATGTAACATTATAAAACATTCTACTAACTTTACTAAAAAAACTCTTGGAGAGAACGTTAGCCGACATTCTGAGAATGTTCCCTGTTAGCTGGGCGGACAATTAGCTGAGTACATCAAGGCATTCAAAGCTAATTAATTAAACACTAAGATAAACTTCATAAAATAATGACAGTTAATGGGTCTTACGCGAAGGAATGAGAGAATCAGTATGAGAAATGTCACACAGGGCAAGATAATAATGTGAAAAACTGAGGCAGGGGAAACAAGGAGAGACTCTGGAATATTTGACAGGAGGTGCAGACAGGCCTGTTGACACCCTTGCTAAAATAAGGCTGCCAGGTTGTAACCGCCTGCGCCCGTCTCATCAACATTTGCCGCTTTTAGTGGTAAAACAAGCCTTTGTGTTGCTCCAGGCTAAACCCTGAAGCAGTCTGGCAGGCCAGTGAATAGAATGTGATTGAGCATTGAAGTTGTTATCCAGCCTGTTTGATGGCTCAACCTGGCCAGAAACCAGAGACGTGAAAACAGCCTCCAGTACATCCAGCTACATCCAGAGGCTCTGATTAATTGTGACATCATTTGTACCTGCAACTTTACGCACAAACGTGAAACTTGTCCTAAAACGATACTCAAGACCCAAATCTGTAAAAAGTCAAAGTAAAATCAGCCTGATACAAACAGTAAACAACTGTTAAATGAACAATTAAATCAGTTCAAACAGAATCCAAGTACAAGCGTTAATGTTTCTGTTAAGTAAATGTTTACAAAAACATAAGAAAAATGGCTAGAAAATGCTGGAACGGAGCATGAAAGTGCTGGTCTATCTTTTCTGAAGTCAAGTCACATTGTTTACTATCACTTCTCTCCTGTGTGGCAAAAGAATCGAAATACATCATATATTCTCCCAGTGACAGGTCAATATGATAAACTCAGCCTACATGTATTATTAACACTCCAGTCCGGGCAGTAACTCACCGCCCACCTGTGGTCTCATGAGATGAAGGCCTCAAGCGGTTTATTGCTGATTCTAGCATTACCACAAACGCAAAGGTGGCTGACTCTGTTAAAGCCAACGCGAAACTACATTTTTGCTTGGTTATTTTTTTGGTTTGCTTGGTTAACGTCTGAAAAACATTTTGATAAAAGGTTATGCAGATAACATTTGTTCTTAAGAATAACACGCACCTATATCGTTTGAACAATAAATAACATGTATTTAGAAGGAAAACAGGGTCAGTTTTGATGCCAAACGAACAGTGTATTAAATCCACTGGCCAGGAGACAAGAATAGTGTCCTATTATCTATGGCCAGCACCCTGTCTCTCTCAGCACAAGTCTTCTCCTTTTGTCTGTGAAAACTCTTAAGGAGTGGTCCAAATGTGTCAGATGGGAAAAGGCTCTCTCTCTCTCTCTCTCTCTCTCTCTCCCTTTCTCTCTCTCTCTCCTGCCTCCCACTCTCCTATCCCAGTCATTTCCCTGCACATTGCGCATGTCAGTTGTGCATTGGTTCTAGGCAGGAAGTCTGGCAGCCACCCTGTCCCTCTACCCACACGGCCTGTGAACTCCGTCCCTGCATTAATGCAGCAGGAGGACAGCCAAACGGTCGCATGCAGCAGGCGTGGAAAGCAATAAACAAAGCAGAGCAATCCCAGCAGATCCTGGAAGGAATCACGCTTGATAGTCCGCCCTGCAAACAGCCCCAAATACCCAGATGGGAAAACATGACCAGTGAATCATTTCACGGAACCGATTCAAAATTGAAAACCGTTTCGTTTGCATCACTGCTCCAAAAGTGACGTTTTTAATGTAAAAAATATAATGTAGCTACACGACATTTATTACTACAGTATATCATTATAGGTGTATTTACAAATGATTAAATATCTGTATCCATCACATGCCTTTTTTTAACAGATCTTGTATTTAACGTTGTTGAAATATATTTGGCTACAATGGCTGTTAGATCAAGCAAATAAATGAAAAAATAAATAACTGCTATTAAAGATTTTGCCATATTTCCTAATCCAAATAGTGCAAAACAGTGGGCATTATGTATGTCTATACACTGTCACACTTTACCAAAGCAGTCGTCAGGTCACATGATCTGCTGTTTAACACTGTGTATTTGCAGGGCACCTTTAGCTCAGGGCGCTTGCCATGTAATTGCTGTTCCTCTGACATATGGTGTATTTCAGAGCTGCCTGCCTGAGTTCACCGGTGAAGTCTGACATTTCTGTCTGTCAGTGGACATAAGACATTAAAGCTCTGAATCAGCTGATGAGTCCGACTGCATAACCAGACACTGAGTGAATGCATGACACTGCAGGGTTTTCCAGCCAAACTGATGCCCTCCGGCATTGTTTGATTCTTCTGTTTTCTTTAACAATCGAGAAACACATCAACAAACTTGGTGCACCAGGAGCCAGTCAGACACATCCAGGGATGAGTCATGATGTCAGAGTAGCAGAGTGACATCACAATGTGTTCCCATAACCTCCTTCTGGGCAATGGCATGATGTTGTAGGGGCTTGTGGTCCCTGCCTAGGTGCTCTGGCTACTCTACTTCACTTCTTTAGCCTGTCTACACTAAAACCAGCATTAATAAGGTTTCAATCCGCTTTTGTTTTTTGTGAATTCTGTTACACCAAGATGCAAATACATTTGCAAAAACGTTTACCCTCATTTCAGGTGGAGGCATTTTTAATGCAAAAACTACTAAAAATTCCCGAATTCCTTTTAGGAAAAGTTTCTCTGCCTTTTTCTCTGACATGCAATGGATTCCTCCATTCTCTAGGTCCTGTGCAGTGTTCCCAGATGGTTTTGTTCACAATCTAGATTTTACACTGGAATTTACAACCACATCAAACACCCCCAAAACTGTTTAGCACACAAAATGAATTTTGATGGATTCCTGCTCAGTGATAGCCAGTGATTCACTGCACAAAGCACATTGTGGTCGACTCAAACCTTGTTTATCTTTATTGCAAGTGAACCAGTGTGTAATGTCGCCTTGGTTGTGTTTGTTTATTTGTTTACCTTGCATTTTTATTGATGGTTTTCATGCATGAGGGCATGCAAGGCACCTGCTTAATTCGCCAGCATCTACCAAGCGCCGAATTAATTCGGACCAAAATAGCAACCGTAGATTCTGATTGAACGGACAACCTCTGACACCAACCCTGAAAGATATGGGAACCATTTTCTCCTCCCCTTCTAAAAAACGTATACGCGTATTTATTTAGCTAATCTAGCTATACAGTTGCATCTTATGATTTGCATTAACGCATCAAAAACACATCACCTGACTGGTTGACAATCTGGTCTTCAGAACCCTGAAATCATTTGTGTTTTTTCATCACAGAGCTAAGTATCGTACTCCTTTAGCCGCAACCCGTCCCCTAGATTTATGCAGACCAGCCCTGTTTGAATAAACAAATTGAAATCGAATCTATACTGCTATTAATGTCACATCTCTGAAGAGAAAAACTGTCCGATGCCATTATTATTTCTCATTGCACTGCAAACCTAATGTAATAGGCGCTCTGGCATTTCATTTCAGCCTGGCAACATGTAGAATAAACACAATAACCTTATCAGCAATTGAGCCATCTTGCTTTATTTTTACATGCATTGAAATGCATGTTCCCTTTGAATCTGAAATGCAGCAGTGTGTTACCTGCCTGGAAAAGGGATCTCAAATCCCAGCAGCAAACGGCAGACGTTTGACAACAACAGGGCAGATACATGCATTTGCATACAGGCCAACATGACATGCAGTTTCTACAAGGGTTACTGTACATACTGTACTCTTGATACACACAGACGCGCTGCACTGATCCACAACATGAAATCCGGAATATGTGATAAAGTCAAATCTCCATAAAGAGACACAAAATTCCTTATCCAACACAAAAGCGCTTAGAAGTATGCTGTAGTCTACTGTAGTATGCTGCAATCTGCAACTTACCAACATTCCATATGTTTAAATACTAGCAACAAACCTTCACAAAAATGGCACAAAGTTTTCAATAATATCTAATATATTAACAGGAGCAACTACAAATGGTCTGCAATGTAACCATAAACTCAGATATATAAGTACCATTACGTATTATGTCACATACGTACATATTATTTACATTAATATATACATATAGCCTACATATTTACTGTGCAGTGTTTTCAATCATGCTTTGGTATGCAGGAGGCTATAAATTAACACACTGAGTTCATGCAAATGTACATCATTTACTTTAAAAACTACTTCCTTCCACCAGGTGGAAGAGAAATCAGCGTATCACTAAAGTGTAATTTAGAGCAGCACTTTCAGTGCACGGATGGTACCGCTTACCCAAATATATTCAGCCGTTTCTGTCGGCTGCGCTGGGGCACCGTCTGTGTCAACTTATTGCATGGATCATTTGGCATCTGCAAATATAACACAGTTCAAACATCTGAAAGAAAAAACATCTCTTTCAAGTCATACGCAGCAAAAACTATTTCAGAGGCATTTTCAGTCGCATTATGCGTTCGAAAGAGGCATCTAGAGGGTTTAATCTCTTGTGAATTTGCCTAATTAATTGTCCATGTGGTCACTGCAGAAATGATTTAAAAACAGCCGTGGAAGATTGATCAGGCTTAATTGCAATACATTCATTAGGGAGTTTCGCTAAATGAAGCAATACGCTTTTAATATAATTCTTTTTAATGAAGCCAGCACTGATGCATAGTTTTGGTTCGAGGCGAGATGTTTTGATATGAATTTGAGGTTTTTGAGAAACTCAAAGCTGTAGATCACAGATGAGATCTGACACTGCGGACTGCAAACAAAGCTAAAGAAAATAAATATTTGTTTAAAACTGAGAAACAATCACGATCGTGAAAGCCAGCAAGCGATTAATTTGGCTGATTACGTTCTATCCTAGTTTGTCCATGTCCAAATTAATTTTAAAGCCCAGCAAATCTGACTGACCAATCTGATTGACGGTTCCAATTTACCATCACCTAAGGTCAGATTACATTGCATTACACTCAAAGATATACATATAATTCAGTCTTCAGCCACACAGACAGAGACTGTGAATCAGAGAATCAGAAACAACACCTGTTTCTGTCATTTAGAATCAAGGATCATTCACCCTATGATTGCCAATGATTGGTTTCAACTGAACCGATATAAGCACTTTTCTGCTATCTTTTACATGTAGACAATAGCGCAATAGACACTTTTTGACAATAGTGCTGTTGTATAGAGAAGCATCCTAACCAACATGAGACCTCTAAAAGTCAAAGTGATAACTGATTTTAATAGTTTGAGGTTAGCATGTTGCTAGCATCACATAGCATGCAATTACTAGGCAAAACAATCAATTATACTAAACTCTTTACCTTCTCAAAATCCTACTTTTCCACAGCAGCATCGTAATATGCACAGACACAGGAATGACTGAACATCACTTCCAAATCGGCCTGCTTCACACAAACTGCCCATATAATGACATCAAACATCCGTACCTGATCAGCAATGAGCAGTTATGTAACAGTCTCACAATCTCCGGCACAACAAGCGAGAGGAGCAATGTCTCATCAGAGGCTCTTAAACAAGCTGGTCATTGTAATTGGACATAAAACTAACTGGTTGTGCTGGGGTTTGCTTCACGGGCTGCCTAAAAATTAGATACACTCCTTAGTTGGAGAAGATCGTTACTGGCAAAAATCAACCGCAGAGTTTTTTACAGATATTGTAACTGTACTTACTGTAGTTAAAGATCACGTTTAACTGGAAAAATAAGTGTGAGGGATATTTAAATGGATCACACGATTACCTCCTTGAACAGCTCAAATAGTGGTGAGCTTGCTGAACTGGGCCACGCTTATGATCCTGTGTGATTGAGACCAGCAGGGGAGGATCTGGTACTCACTTCCACCAAAGAAAGAATGATCTCAATATTAACCGGGCCATCCTACCACAATATGGCCGCAGTTGCACTAATTGGTCTAATCGCCATTCCGGCTGGTTTTCAGCGTATGTGTAATAAAATTAAAGTTGGGAAATTAGCACAGCTAGAGTGCCATCTTAATCTCAATGTGATCCGAGCTTTTTACGAAAGAGATCAAAAGGGAAATAATTTCACGTTGTTAGATGCCTAGCCCTAACATAAGAAGAGACAGCTACCAGCTAACATTTTAAAGTTGTGGGAACATTTCCTTAATGTTTTCATGAAGTAACAAAAACGATAAAAATGTTGTTTTGAATGTTTTAGGAACGTCCATTTTATAGTCGTTGTATTAACATTAACATTTGGTTATAAGAACGTTATGCAAACTTTTACTAATTTTTAAATGTTTAAAATGTTTTTAAAACATTAACACTTAATAATAACTAATAACCATTAATAACCCTAAAATAATGTTTTTGATATGTATGCTATATAAGGTTAAATACATTCTACTAACATTACTACAAGAACTTTTATACATTTAAGAGAACGTTAGTCAATGTTTGGAGAATGTTCCCTGTCAGTTTGGTATATCGGCAACAGCGCTGCCGTTTATCACGGCGAGATTGTATCTGTTTGTTACAAACTAATGTCTCAAATTCACGCTGAGAATATAAAAGAGGCTCTTCTGGTGTTCCGCAATAAGCCGTTCTTCATAATAACGGGTGACTCTCATCAGCCATGCAATCATAAGCGCCAGTAATTAGCAGCTGTGCGAGACGGCAAATCTTAAATTAATTCCCCTGATTACCACATTTATTATTTCATTTCATTGGGGCACGATCAGAAAATTCAAGCGAGTTATAAGCAGTGGAAGGAAGAGGAAGTAAAGAGGAAGCCATTCCGATTGACATTCCCAAGGGCCCATTGATTACAATTCCACTTCCTCTTTGACTTCCTGTTAAGATGCACTTTGTACTGTCGCAGTTGTTCTAAAAGATCCATTTGAGATTTTCTTTACTCTCCAAAGCTGTTGTACTGGGCCAGAATACTAGGCGATTTTATTGTGCATTGTGGTGTCTCCATAAGGCTTTGTCTCTCTGAACATATTAGTAGGAAGCATGGTCCAAAACTGGTCCTTTAATTCAATTTTACTCTCATAGAAACCCTATACACACATGACAGTCTGTTCTTGTGCTGCTTTGTCTCCTTTGGGAGGTCTGTTGATGGCACAGTTGTGGTGGGGCTGATTACACACAAAAAGGAGACGCCCTACTGTACTATACCTGCAGGAGGCAGAGAGACATGCACAGTGACATGCACATCCTAAATGATGATGCCAACAAGGTCTGCATACTACTGCTGAAGAACAGCCAGAACAATAGACAGAACAACTGATAAAACAATAAAAGAATGAATAACAGATAGACGGGAAGAATGACAAATAAATTGACAGGTAGAATGACAAAATAATAGATAGCGCAACAGATAGACAAAATGACAGATAGACAGAACAACAAATACATAGAACGACAGATACACAGAATGACAGACAGATGGAACAATGGATAGAATGGCAGATAGACAGAATGACGAAATATAGATACTAAAGAAAAAGACAGACATAATCACAGACAGAACAAACAAACAACAGAACAATAATAGAACAGAACAACTATACAACAGAATAGATAACAGAACTATATAACAGAACAGAATAGAACAAACAAATGACACGGACAGACAGACAGTTATGAGCCTATAGAATAAACACTGTCATTTACTGCCATTGTTCTGATAAATGCACAAGATAAATAAGACCTCATTCTCACCAGATCCTTAATCTGCTACTGGACTAATACTGTTTTTAAGTACGGTGCCTTATTGCTGTAAGACACCAAACTTAAATACTTATAATAGAGGATAAAACATGGATTGGGGAAGAAAACAACAAGAGACCATTGAGGTTGAGGATAGGTGGAGGACAGCACTAATGTGGGAGGTCATCAGGGCTCTGTAGTCAGCACAGCCTTTGGACAGTACAATCAGTTTTCCTCGCCTGTGACAAACTGGAATGAGGCACATTATTATCTTCAAGGTCAACCTGATTCTAGCGCTGA
>JAZGTJ010013103.1:0-12353 GCA_036877575.1 Botia almorhae
GTAGGGTGTTTGAATGGATGATCGGTGAAAACAGTCGCCCCGTACCCTGAGGGATCAGACCCAATGATGGTCTTTCTGCGGCTGCTTACAACATAATGCATGTGCTATTGGTCCGGAGTGATAATGTGCTTTCTGCACTCTTTACTCTCCCTTTATCTGGAGGAATGAATCAAATAAAAGAAGAGAAACAAGATTTTCGACCCATTGCTTTTGATTAAGTGATTTCACATGCAGAGTTCCCAGGCTCGGCAATATCTCTAATGGTCTGGAAAAACAGGAGGGAGAGGGAGACAAAAGGAAAGCTTTGGTCAGCCTTGGCCAAAGAACATTATCCAGGGGTATTTGTGGGAGGGTGGGGGTATTTGGGTGGATGGTGGGGATGGGTGGGGGTTTAGTTGTTAAGAACTTTAAAATCTGCTCTCTTTGCTTTCTCAAAAGCTAGTTGGTGAATTATGGTCAAGTAGGCTTTGGGTTTGGGGCTTTTAACACATAAAAACATTAAAACAATGCAGATCTTTAAAGCCAAGTGTGTGATCTATTTGATAAAATATGAACCCCGTACAGTGAATCCATCCGATGTATTATGAATCAGTTGCATTGCATGATTTATAAAGCATTAATATGAAAAGGATTTGTAGCTGTTTTATGATATATTAATTTAATATAGTTTTACACACTCCGAACAGTATAGCTGATTAATCAGGCCAGTCTTGGATAACATGTTGCACTTATTACATGTAATTGTAGTTTAATTATATAGTAATAACAATAAAAAATGTAACCACAAGCAACTCTATGAAAACATCCACTAAGCACGAGGAGTTCATTAGCACTGAAGAGTTAATTAGGAAAACAATGTAATATATAACAAGAGTCAGAAAAACATATTTTATTGTAACAAATGTATTATTTTCAGCCATATATTTACTGGCATAAGCTACAAATGGCATTTTGTCATCGAGAACATGAAAGTTACACAGATAATTTAAAATACTGCATATTATTAATGTGAGTCTATAATGCTGTTTCTCATCATGTGTGAAGTTCATACACAACCAAGGCGTCCAAAAAAACAACAGGCAATCACAAGTGTGTTTGGAAAAGAACATTACCGGTAATTATGGCAGGCAATAACTGTAATGATCAGGGTGGGACCATTACAATGCAGAGGAGCAATTAGAAGTTAATCAACTAAAAGGTGGTGAATAATTATAATAGCAATCGAGAGGTTCCTCCCGGACTGCTCTGTTTCTTAAAGTGCCACAGCGACGCTTGCCAACACTGCATCACGACAGCTGATTCCAAGCTCAATTTTAATTTTAAAGCCGTTTATGTGCCGTTTCGCTTGCAGCTGAGCCTAATGTCTCTGCTTCACTCTCAAATGAATTGCAGGGATATTTACAACTGAACCGCGAGCTACATCTTCCTGTCTGTGTGTTTTCCCAGCCCTGCAGAGGATGGTCGTACAGTAATTGCCGTGCATTTGAGATGAAAGGGGTTGTTTGTTTGCAAGTGGGTCTGTGTGTGCATGTGTGTGCGTGCATGTGTGTGTGTGCATGTGTGTGTGTGTGTGTTTGTACAGCGAAATGGAATTGGTTTATGTCGTATATGTCCAATGAGACTGAACCTTAGGCTGCTGTAACTCACACACGCGTGTACATCCACACGCACAGTACTAATGGTCTGTCTGACAGAGGTAATAACTTGTTGTGTTTAATTGCATTTGTGTATGAGGTAAAGAATTGACTAATTAAGAAGAAGTAATCAGTGCGGCAGCACTAGGAAAAGCGCATCTATAATTAAAGCAGGGAATGCATCAGTGTTTGGTGAAATTAAGCGAGAGTGTTTGTAAACAAGCACAAAGAGCTAATAAGCCCTGAAACGTACTTCACACGAGTACACGACCATAAGATGCTTCCAGCAAGCTGGATGTCATTGTGCTGAAAAGTGTCCGAATTCATTCTAATGTCATTCAGACAGAATATCAATACAGAATAAATGCTGTACACAAGTAAGCAAACGTCAAATACTTCTGTCTATGCCAGTTCAGTTTCAAACGTCATTGCATTTTAAAAACATTTCACTAAAATTATCATGCTGATAATATAACTTATAATGACACATTTTGGAATTAATTAGAAAAGCGTCCGCTATGCATTTACATGCGCGTAAATCACAGTTCCACAGTGTTAATGCATGAGTGTTCATCATGCAGCGGTATATAACACAAGCGCTCTCACCTGCGATCTCGTGTCACTCAGTGTCTGTTTCCACACACCGATCAATGCTAATTGTCATTTGAGTGTTTATTCTTTGCTGTTATTGAACCCCCCCCCCCTTCCTTTCGGCCACTCCAATTTGTGAGGTGCTGTTAAAAGTAGTTTATGGGTCCGTTTGACTGCGGGACCTGGAGGGCAAGAGCTTAATGAATCTGTCACGGGCTCCTCTGACTGACACGACAGGCTAAGTGATACATGCGATTGCGATTGACTCCCTAATTACTGCAGTGGTGATGTCTAGAAGGACATCAGGGCCAGAGGTTAATAGCACTGGACAGCTCTCTTCTGCTCTTTTTCTCTCTCTCTCTTTCTGTCCTCCCCCGACTGCTGTCAATAGCTGCCGTGGCGTCTGTCAAGGCCACGAATCAGACCTGATCAATCAGAACACAAGCATGCTGTTCGACCCGGCGGTGACTGACAGTCTGCTGTATTGCCATTTTATTTCCTTTACCGAGACATCGTAAATAGCTTGATTAGCTTAGACGAATTCAATTCACTAACTGCAATAAATCCTTTTCTGTTGCTAGAAAACATTTAATGTTAATTTGCGAACAGCTTGAAATAATCATTTTGTCTTACTGCAGGGGAGTTACTGAAATAATGACACTACTAAGTTTTGCTTGGTATTGTCAGTAGTTGCTTTCGAAAAAGTGTAACTTTCTAGCAACATGCCACTTTTTTGAAGAGTAACACTATGTTGATTAATTTTGTCACATGCAGCTCAACAGCCAATCGTGTTAAGCAATAATCAAATGACTCTTCTAAATGCTTCTCTCTCTCTTGTGAAGCATTGGGAAGTCCAAATCATTTTAAATGTAAATCGTATTAATAAACTGTTTGTTCAGATTAAAGACATTCAAATAAAAGTTCAGTTCACATGAAAAGAAAAGCACTATACAAATTAACTGAATGTAAAAAATTAAACTGAATGACATCACCCTGTTGGGATCAATATTGTTTTTGTGCCAGATAAATACTATAAGACACTAGTTATATGTTGAAAATAATATTGCCTGCTTCAGTATCTTAAATGATGGTAGTTATGCTGTAGTCAGTAGCCTTGAGTTGCACTGCAGATAAACACTCAATATACACTCAGAATGTTAAAGGTTTAAATTGGAAAATCATTTATGTTGTTTAAATGACTTAATTGGTCAACGTTGAGCAGAAGTAAATAAAAAGATGCTCTGGTTTATTGAGCACAGGAACACAATACTCTTTCATTACTGCTTTCTATGCTATAATTCATTTTGATGAGTTTGTTGCTGGCCTAACAGCCGTTTGATGAATCAGGTGTCATGCACGTGGTTGAGAACAATCGCAGTGGGCGTCAGGCACTGAAGGTGCTCCTCATAGGAGCTGCTCACCCCGGGTTCAACAGTAATGAAACGTTCTTTCCAAAGTGTCTCCTGAACTGAGTGTCTGTGTGAGTGTAAATATCTGATATTAGAATGAAGGAGAAATCAGATGATGTTAGTCAAAATTTGAACATAATTATTCATATTTAATGTTTAAGACTCATGCGTCATATATAATAATGCATTGTTTTTATTTTCTCTTCGTCTGCTAATTGAGACCATAAGAGTATTTCCCAAATTTCTAATGCAGCCTTAGTGTGTGTTTACCTAGGAATCAAATATAAACATGCCTCTAAAGCTATCTAAGACTGGATCGTGTGTGTGTGTGTGTGTGTGTGTATAAATAGGCCATACATGCTGCCAGACAGGAAGCTGATAGACCTCACTTGTGAATACCACAGAGGAAGACAAATAATTAAGCAAATTCTGCCAATCCTAAATGTTACAGTTTTTCATAGCCGGAGGCAGCAAAATGCGATTAGCAAAAGCGGGTTAGAACCCTAAAAGAGGAGAAAATGCTGGCGTTATAATTGAACAAACATGGATGCCCCAGATAACGTGTGCCAGGCGCTGTCATGAGGGAGTTTATAATGAAGGAAACAAGACATTATTGTGCCACAAAACATCCAACAAGTAATGTAACAATGCCTCAAAATAACTGATGTGAAGATAGGCCACACAACCAGAACAGCATTAGATTATAAACTACAGCACAACCTGTTAAGATATTACAGTCAACCTTAACTGTTCTCATACTGTATTAGCAATCAACATTATAGGAGAGCCAAAGTGTTTCTTGTTGCTGATGGTATGTTTTACTAATGTGCCAAGTATTGATCTGTTATTGCTGTTTTCTGTACTTGTTGTTCTGTGGGGTTTTTTTTGTTTGTGATTTGGACACCAAGACCAAGTGTATGTACAAGTAAACTGAGCAGCACCGTGCAAAATCCAGGCTCTGAAAACTCTGTAAGCTTCTAATGTAATGTAACAATCCATAAAAGCTATTCAGAGCTTCAGAGTTTCTGTAGAGTAGCCCAGCCCACACTTACAAAATTAGTGAACTAAAATCTTCTTGTATGTCTTAAACATTAAACATGGATGAGAATTTATTCATTATGTAGTAATTTCCTGTGTGTCATGCTCTTCTCATGTAATATGTATCATGATTTTGTTGCATTTCACAGTGTTGACAGAAATCAACACTAAAGATGTAATTTCAAACTATTCAAACCTCTAATCTGCTGTTGAGTCTTCTTGGCAATTAACACCTTATTACTAGTCCTCGTTTAATGCCCAGTGTATTGATCAGAATGTTTAGTAGCACTACTGAGTGTGTATAGAATTTTTCCTGGTTCTGAGTCAGATGGAGAAAGAGAGAAAGAGAGAGTCAGGCCAGCTTGCTGTTAGGGGTGCAGATTTATTAGACACTAGGAGCTGCCAAATCCATGACCCCTAGACAGAATGCTGTCTGCTGGCCCCTAGCCGCCCCTCCCTGACTAAAGCTCCTGGCTGCCCATCACTCGCAGGGATATGAGTTGCAATGGCAACTGGGGGCCCTTGTCCTTGGGTTTATAGGCTCGGAGTTGTCAAAAGGACCTGGCTATAGTGAGCCTCCAAAATCAATTTCAATCAGCATGTAGTGCAATATTATCAAATGTCAAGTGCGACCAGGTTCTGTGCTTTGAAAATTATCCCTGACAGCCTTTTGGTGACTTAATTAAGTGCACAAAAGAAAAAAATGAAGAGGGGGTGAAAAATCAAAATATCTCAATCACCTAGACTTATTTGAGGTTGACTGGTCATATTGACATGTTGGAGAATGATTGCATCTTCGGGGAATGTACACAGAGAACTGGGGATGGGGGTGGGTTGGCGGGTGAGTTGGGGGGTTATTGATGGGTCTTCATTGGGCCTGGCTTTTCTTGATATTGAAATGATTCATGTCTAAATAAATCATGTTTCGATTTGTTTGTAATTGCGGCCAATCGATAGGGTCCTGAGGACAGACACTTGGGGAACACCGTTATTGCACCACAAGGGATTTGATGTCCAGAATCATTTGGTGGATCTTTAAAGAGAAAAAATCCCCTGATTGCTCCAATAACTAAACCCAGGCGTGTTTTACATACATTTATGGGTAACGGATCAGAACAAAAGGCTAAGGGAAATGTAAAGTGAGTTGTACAAGCTGTCAGGTCAGTCTAGTAAAATGCACATAAGCGTGACAGAACCAATGACAGACCTGCATGTCCATGAAGAACTGCCAAGTGCAGTAATTGACTCAGTGGCTGTCACACATTGTTACACTGTTATACTTGAATGTGAAAAGTGTCAGATACAGTCAGTGGCTAAAAAGGTTAAACAGGTAGATACATAGGTTGCACTTGCCAAATACACAGCAAAGAGTTCTGGGTAGAATAACAGACCTGTTCTTTCCCAAAGGACTCAGTTGTCCTTTAAAGATTCTGTCCTGTAGTTCTAATGACAATTTCTGCTGTTTAAAAGAAAGATTTAATTAGTTGTTTTTATATTTATTACATTATATTTTAAAAACCTTTTAGTAGAAAAAAACTTTTTCAAAGTTCTACAATTTTAGGAAAGCTACTTTAAATGTAACCACTGTGAAGTTAAACGGATGAAGATGATGGTTTATAATTACACCATTATAATGGTGTAGTTATTACATTTATAATAACAGGGTTTATAATAACAGGTTATTACATAACAATAAAAAGCATTTTAATGAGCGCTGGTGTTTACATTGAAATGAAGATTTTACATACATGCAGTTACATACTCAAAAGCTAATGGTATGCTTAGCATGTCCATACATAGACTTCTATGTTAGTACAGCAAACGTGAAATATGGATTATTGTAGATGCAGACAAATCGATCACTTTCATTTTACCTCAAAAGCTGGTGGTTATAAATATGATCATAGATTTTCCCCAATAAAAATTACTTTCCTGTCAAAGCGACTGGAAATATTACTCTACAGCACAATATGCTGTCCAGCAAACTGTAATGGAGTGAAACATGTCCAGAATTATACCTAGATAAAGATGATTACAACTGCTCTCTTGAGACCGCAGTGTACATCCAAAATAGCTTCAATTCATTTGTCTTATTTAGTCCTTTAAGGTCATTTTCACCTTATTCTGATGCTTGTCAAGAAGTTTAAAAAATCTTGTTGCACAGTTTTTACATTAGCGTTATAAAACAATGATCGTATAAATAAAGAGTTACCTTTGCAGGCAAACCAGTCAATCAATAAACAAATCAATAATATTCTTAAGAATAACATTTTAAATTTTTGGGGCAATCTATTTTTTTCTTGCATATCATCACCACATTTCAAAACAAACATAAATGTCTTAAAATAAAATGATTTGTTCCGAGCATGGTTAACATTAATGCAGCTAAAATTACAAGTTTATCCCTGACAGTAAGACTAAATAGTAATCACTGTTTTATGACTACTTAAGATCAATTATTACTGCGCATTAGTGATTAGTTCTTGTAGTCTGAATGGCTGAGTATGTTTGTGATGGACTACTGTAATACTCAATTACTGTTTATATAAACAGTATGTGGAACAGTTTGCATTTTATGCATTTGTGTGTTTAATCCAGTGAGTGCTGTCCAGTTATTATCTTGTTGTGTGAAGAATACATCTTATTTAATGTGAAATGTTAATATGCCATTCCCAATGTAATGAACGTTATTTCACTAAGTTAAACATGTTCATGATTCATCATCGTTGCTGGTCCTGGAACAACATTTCGATCAACCAATCAGATTGTAGGATTTGGTTTAAGGACAATGTTAGGTGTAATATTGGGTTATTGGCCAGGACCAATACACAATGTTGATCCAGCAACACATCTTTCTTGGCAAAGTTACAATAACTGTTCAGGCTCCCAAAACTGTTGTTGCATAAGTGAACATCCAAAGGTATCACTAACGGTATCATGTAACACATTTTGTAAACACAATTCTGACGGAGGTTTTGAGTGTTACTTCTGTTGTATATCAGCTTATGCTGATTGCTAGAAAATGTACACAAATAGCTCATTTAAACAACATTCGTTTATCGTTCAATTCTGGCAGTAAAAACGACAGGCAAACAGCACTGAGCTTTGTACAATCTCCACTTTAAATAAAATATTGAGTTTTAAAAGAATGACAGAAGGTTAATTTATTTACAAGCTGCATTATTTCTTAGCATTTAGAAGCTGTTTGTTAATATTTGCAGCTGTACTATGTGTGTTATTGTATGGGATGATAGACTGATAGCGTTTGTGTGTTTGTGTGTCTTTGCTCCACACCCAGAGGTGCTCTGTGTAAATAAGCGTGCTTGTTTCCCCACAGGCAAACCAAAACACAGATATATCACCTGCTGCTTTAGGTCATCTCCAGAGAGAGAGAGTTTACCGTTGTCCCGCTCGCCCACAGCCATCATTTACTGAGTCCTGTTCCGAGTGTGTTTCGGATGTGTAACGCTAGCCAGGCCATCACACACACACACAATAAAAAGACAAACCTGTAGCCAGGAGTGTGATGTGTTCAGATAGCTATGAAGAGATTTATGTTGTAGGTTTGGTATATATTTCAGGTACAGTGACTCTGTACTCCTCCTGCAACTTTATTTTACTTAAAATCCTTTTAATGATAGTAACTTTCATAATACATTTCTCATGTTTTATTACCTTATATGGTGGCATTAAATATGCATCATACAGACGTCAGGCCCTTCAGGGACAAACTAATCCCAGAATGCATTGCAACAAACCTAGTCAAAAATACTCAGAATCACTTTTTCTCTATTTAGTTTTGATGTAGGGCAGCATATTTTTTCCAACAAAAGATTTATTGGCAATAATTTTTTAAAAGGATATAATAAACTTTTAAATATCGCTTAATAAATAAAGATCTTGTAGAGTTTAGCTCCAACAATATGAAAACAAACCTGAACCTGCTAGTTGATGTCTTCAGGGTTATCTGAACATTTTAGACAGGTGTGTCAGAAACCATTGCCAGTAAATATCAATAAAAGTATCATGATATTATGCCCACAGTGTATATCATGTATATACTTTATATACATTAACTGTTTTACAATCTGGTGTAGACTTTGCTGTTATTCTTCTTATGAGGCACTTAGCACTGTACAATTACTATCATAGATCATTCCAGGTTTACTTAAAACGTACCATTATTGCACAAGATAATTGTGTATTTAATTAATTAAAACATCAATACCCTTTTGTTTTCTAAACCTGTATAACTGTCTGTGTGGAATACAAGGAGAGAATACAAGAAATATCATAAAAACACTACATCAGAATTTCTCAAACTGATGCAAAAAGAACAACCAGCTGACCCAAACCTCCCCTAAAACCAGCCACCAGAAGTTTTCTTCAAGTGCTTGGTAAAAAAGTAACAGATCTGACCTCATTGTCTCTTTATTAAAAGTCAGGTGCTAAGGTTCAGAGATTCTTCAAGCTACTAACAACTTCCCATCCATTTAGATCCTCACACACACACACACACACACAATCCTCACCTCTCCTTATGCACTAAATGCACACATCACAAACACACACACTAAGAAACTGAACATCTCTAATGGATTAGAGCTGCATTATCCTCTTTGTCTATGCTTAAAAATTCATCAGGCCATTAGTCAGGGCCTCTTGGTGCTGTTAACTATTGTCCAAAGGGTTAATTATCCCGTGTAAGCCAAATCTCTTAGATTTAAAACAGAGGTACTCAAATTAATAAGAAATATGTTATTGTAGAACACAGGATCAGTGGCTTTCTGATTAATTTAAGTGACAATTTTGAATCCAGTGTCTCATTACTGGAATGATATGTTGGCCTGATTAGACATTTTCTTTATAATATAAAGGTTCATTTAAAATTATTATATACCGTACAGGCCTATATAACCTAAACAATAATTTCCCAAATTAAAAACTCTGTTATGTTCCTCTGGAAGTGTATACATGTGTATACAGATTAAAAGTGCGTCTCTTTACCGCTAATACAACACAATGCACGGAGAACACTTAACATTTCAGGGTCAAAGAATAATCCAGTAGGATGAATTCTGGGTAATGTCGGAAAGGTTATTTGGCACTGATGTCTATAAGGTCACAGCACATATTTAGTGGGTTGGCTTTGTGAGAGCTTTAAGACTTTAGGTGGGTTTTTCCTCTGTACTTTATAGTAAGGGCAGCTTGAGCAGGAGTTTATTGGATGTTTGAACTGAATGAGGGCACAAAGGCCAAAAGCTCCACACACATGAACATGCTTGTACTGTTGAAAACAAACGAGATTTGGAGAAGATTTGGTCCCATGTCGACTTCAGACAATCAGTTTAGGAAAGTGAACTGGGTTTCATCAAACAGTCATAATAAACAATGTAATATAAACAAAAAACAGTCATTATTGATATATATAATTTAATAGATATTATTTAATAAATATTGATATATAATTATAATAACAAGAATGAACAATATAAACAATATAAACAACATTATTATTATAAACAATAATAATAAACTAGTACATTTAACTGGTCAAGTCAAGTCAAATTTATTTCTAAACCACTTTTAAAAGCAACAGTTTTGCGCCAAAGTGCTGTACAACAAAACACAGTAATGAAAACATGAAAGGAAACATGCATAATATAAAAACAAACACACAAAATAGAATCAAAGCATTAAACTGACATTATTCAAAAGCCAGAGAAAACAAATAAGATTTAAAAACAGACTTAAAACTAGCTAGAGAAGGAACAAGCCTCACATTTACAAGCAAGCATTTTGAACAATTTGCAGACGAGAAATCGTCGTTTGAGGCAGGCCACAATAAAGGGAATTACAGTAATCCAGGCGTGATGTTATGAAAGCACGGATTACAGTCTCCAAATCTTTATGGGGCAACAACTGCTTCTGTTTAGCTATTGATCTCAGAGGGACATTTAACTGGTACATTTTCTGAAGGATATGTGAGTGGGGCTTGCTGTGGCAAAACTCTTATTGTTTACAATATTGTTTTACCATGATGCTAACATGACTTAGCATGATGCTAGCGTGATGCTGGTCAAATAAGCACACCCACATGTCTCTACAATGTTCTAATGTTGAGAAATGGCTTATTTATTTTATTACATGGTTGCTAGGATACAGTAAATGGTTGCTAGGGTGTAGCTAGACAGTTAACAGGGTAAAACCATTAGTGCGTGTGAATCAAAATAGCCAACTCCCATGTCTCTATGATGTTCTGGTGCTGAGATATAGCTAATTCATGTTGGTTGCTAGGGTGCTGTAAATGGTTGCTAGGGCATGGCTGGACAGTTTCCATGGTAATAATTAAAGATTATTTGCCAGTCTAAGTCAAAAGAGGCCACCCACTTGTCTCTATGACGTTTTGATGCCTTTCCTTTTTAAATGGAAGTCAATGGGATGGTTTTTAGGGTACTGTATCTGGTTGCTAAATTAGTATTTTCCACTTGTACTAGACCAGAATATGTGAGTTATGCAGAAAGAACGAGGAGTGGAGCTGGAGATTACAGATTACAGAACGCTCTGAGCAGGCAGTGAAACACTCTGTCACTCCATGTCACTGGCAAACACTGTTCCAGACTGTCTTCAGCTGATGCGTTACTTAGAAATGATTTGACAGCTTTTAGAACTATGGAAATGCAGTTTGACATCATTGATCTGCAAGGTGATGTCACCTGTCTACTATTGTCACAAGAAGGTCCACTGCAGCAGGCAAGAACCCAAGTGCAGTTTATTAACAGCAAACATGAACATAAACTTGAGTTGAAACTATGGAAATCATTGACAGCAGGACAAACAAACAGGGACTAATAAACTGTAAAGCTGTATCACAGCTTTAAATTAAACAATATTAGTACTTTTGTAAGATAACTGTATTTATTTGTAAAAGTATTTATTTTTAGACTAGTGACTTGGCCACTTTTTCAAAACATTTTGTTTGATAGCGTTTAATTGCTGAAGAAGTTAATACTCAACTCAATGCTCTGCGGTCAGAGAACATACTCAGATTTATTTACACAGAACAGCTTTACTTAGAGCTGTAAGCTTTAAAGACAACATCAAGCCACCCCTCCTTATTTCAGCTTCTTCTTTAATGTCATAAACACCCTGATTGTTATATCATGTTTAAAACCATCCAAACGTTGTTCTCCCAGTAGAGTTGTGGTCAGCCAGGCCGCACAAGTCTCTCGCTTTTATGTTCTTAAATATTCATAAGTAGCTTTGCAACATTAATATCTTAGATGGCTTACAAGAACACTTAAATAATGTCCAGTACATGTCCACACCCCTCCCCTTGGTTACTGACGCTTTGTTCATTTGTGTAATGCACTGGCTTGTTTTGGAGATGGTCTCGAGTATTAATGGAGAGTTTTAGTTGGGTCGTACAGAGAGCAATAAGATTGTAAGGGATGCTCTCTCCTGCCTGATACCACCTGACTAACAATAACCACAAAGACTGAGAGGGAAACACAGTGACTACTTATAAATGAAGAGAAACAATTATTTGATACATTTCTAACTTTTATAAAATGTGTTTTTCTGGATTTTATTGTTGTTATTCTGTCTCTCAATGTTAAAATAAACCTATCATTAAAACTATAGACTAATCATTTCTTTGTCAGTGGGCAAACGTACAAAA
>JAZGTJ010013104.1:0-15296 GCA_036877575.1 Botia almorhae
GGAATGTCCAGAAACGTAACTTATGTTTGATTTAAATGATTTAAATCATATCGTTTCTGTTTGACTTTGATTTCAGGATTGACGACTACAACAGTGCCTCCACCGCTTATTATTTGTCATTATGAACATTCTTCTCATCCATGTACTTTGGTTTTTTTGTTACAGGCTCAATAACAACTACAACTGCAGGCAAATCTCAGACCACTAGTGGAGATAAAATAATGTAAGTAAAATAATGTAATTTAGGTCCTGTTGAAATACAAAAGAATATTGATTTTATTCTCTTTTTCTTTACATAATTTCATTATACATTACTTGTCTTCTTTTCAGCATTGGTAAGGCAATTATTGAAATTCACCTGGTATTTGAAACCTCGGGTGTCATACCAGATGAAACAAAAGTCCTGGAGCTGGTTCACTCTTTGCTGGATGCACGGCTCACAACCAAACAGGAGGACAGAATAGAGAAGCTTGGTGAAGCTGATGAACCTGTGAGCACTGTGAATGTCACCTATACCAGTAAGTTTGTCTCTTCAGGTTTCTCTCTGTTGTGACTGTAATATTTGAACAGAAATGGTGCTCCATCACTTCAGTACATTCGTCAAATGTTTTTCATATATCTGAACATCAGCAGAGTTAGCTTGAGGTTAACTTAAGTTTGTTCAAAAGTAAATGCTTCTAAAATATCTTAAATATTCCAAAACGGACAAGAGCTGGAAAAACATTTACAAAGACATTTTAAAGACATTTAAAATGATAATGACAAAATAATGGCAATAATAAACACAAACACAACAACATTGGGTTATTAATGCTTGTTTGTTGTACTGACTGTGTACATGACATTGCAGCACTTATTAAAATCACTATTAACTAATGTTGTTACATACTTTTTCAAAGGAATTTCTGATGGTTCATTTGCCCTCAATTTTGAATATGTGATCAGCAACTTACCAATGGCAGAGCAGAATAAAAACAGGAATGACACCTTCAAACGTATCCAAAAGGCTATAAATAAACTGGTGGGTTTAAGAAAGTTTCAGTTCTCTTGTTCTGCAATAAATGTTACGACTTTGAATACATGAACATAAATGAATTATTTAAATGAATAATATCATGATCTGTTCCTAAACTCTTCAGCTAAATGAGATGCTAAATAACCCCTCAGCCAATCAGATCGATTTCAACCAAGTTGATTTCCTGTAAGTAATGGTTTATTATATTTTATTCATATATATTCATAGTTGCTTTGATTCTATAAATGTATTTCTTGTGTGATTGTGTGTAAATTTTGTGTTTGTCCAAATGATTGAGGTCAGATCATGTCTCATAACTATTTTTTTTGTTGTGCATTTTAATTAACATTTAGGAATAATGTCAACAACATCAGGGCTAACGTTACATATAAGGTCTCACAAAATGGCATCCAGTCACCCAGCAGTTTTCTACAGGAAATTTTCAAGATTTTAAATAGTACGTTTCATATTACTACTAAGAATTCAATATTATACTCCTAAATTAACACAACATCTAAAACTTCAACTGAAACAGTAACTGCAGCCTTATGTGTCAAATGTGATACTCCACAAATAGCATTTATTGATTTACAACAACAAGACGTCATCATTTAATTATAATTTTGTGTTTCAGGTTTCATGACAACTCCAACTCCGACTTCGTAAGTGCAACACTTAAAGTTTACTCGCATGAATTGTTCCTGGTAATTCTGTCTCTCAATACTTTTCGGACTCATTTTCGTTTCAGCATTGGGAAAGCAGTCATTTACATTCGGCTCGTTTTTAAAACGCGGGGACCCGTACCGAGTGAGGAGGCTGTCCTAAAGGTAGCCAACACGCTGCTGGACACGCGTCTTAGAACACGTCTCAAACGAGACCTGACAGTGCAAACACTCAGCGAACCCGTGAGCTTTGTGAACGTCACCTATAAGAGTGAGTTTTCTCCTCCCTATTGTCTCGCCAGAAACCAGTAACTCCATATTACAGTGAAAACGTGTGTACATCATTCATTTGTGTTATGTTGTGTTTTTCTCCCCCCCAGAAATTTCCGATAACGCGTATTCCCTCAACTTTGGATTTGAAATCGAAAATGTTACCATGTCTCAGAAACTTGAATTAAGGGAAAGCACGTATACATTAATAGAGAGCTCTATAAATCAATTGGTGAGTTTGAGAACTATTGAAAACAGTGGAACTATATGCAATTTTGTGAATTCTTAAAAATGGAACAATTGGACGTAAATGAAACAATGTATTCGGATAATGTATTATAATTATAATACATGAATAATAATGTGCCTTTATTGTTAATCTCTTCAGCTAAACAAGATCTTAAATGACCCCGGGGCCACTCCATTTCAGCTGAAACTTCGGCCCAGTTTCACGTAAGTCATGACTTCTTTAACTATATTTTAATTAGTCCTTATTTAAATATCCATTTTCCTTATTTAAATATCCAATGATTTCACCAGCAGGCTGTGGTCATTTTAAAGTATATACGTACGTTCACAATTGTACATTTTTTCCCTCAGGGGTAATACCACTGTGATTCAAGCCGATGTCGAGTATGTGTTCTCAGAAGATGATGTAACGTCTCCCAATGTGTTCGTCCTGGAGCTTATGAAGACCAATAACAGTACGTTGTAATATTATTAGCTTTACAGTATATGCACTAAGCTGAGAGTTTCTTTACTTTTGGTTAACCTTATTTCCATTTTTTACCAAATAGACACTGTTCCCACATCTGCACCCACAAGCTTTTACCCCACAGTGGTAAACACTGCAAACAACAGCACTAGTGCAGCGTGGATAGTGGCCATTATTGTCCCCTGTGCTATAGCCATCATCCTCACCCCTTGTTGGATCCTCCTCTGTGTACGTATCACCACGACCGAATGTAACACATGCAACAGTTGTGAAATGATTATTTACGATTATTAATTTGCTTACAACATCGTGCTGACTGTTTTTTGTTCAATGCACTCTCTCTCTTTTTAGTGTTTGCTGTGTGGTTGCTGTACAGCAATAAGGCGACGTTGGCACAGAAGGCGGTCATACAACATACAGTACACAACTCGAAACAGCCTCTTCTAGTGAACTTGAGAGACATTCAATGAAGAAACAATAGGAACCCCCATCTCTACAACTGTAAAACATAACTATTCTTCAAAATCATTTTCCTGCTTTTATTAATTACAAATGTTGATGGTACTTTATTTTTATTTAAGGTTGACATTGAAATTTCCATAATAAATATGGTAACCTAGAGCTTTTATAATATATTATTTATTTTCTTCCTGTTTTGCTGGACAGACAGGGGCTCTTTAAAATTCTAATGAATGTAACTTATTATAACTGTATTATCTACTGAAAATATGCTATTTATTTAATGCTTATGTAATATTTACAGTTTAAACTAGTGATGTTGATTTTTTTCTCCAAATTAATTTATTGTTACAGATTAATGTTAATGTATTGATGTTACACATTTTACTTTAATGGGCAAATGTGGACAAAATTAAACTTATTTATTCACACTTTATGTGCTTTATTCCCTCGTGACAAAAAACTTGTGTACACTCTTGTGTAATTTACAGGCCTACACGCAACACAAAACAAATTCCTATAATCGTTCTATCTATCTTTCTCTTTTTAAAACAACCCCAAGAAGTAACGTACTCAAACTTACTTTGTTCAGTCAAGAATTAGTCATAAAGAAACGCGGTCAGTCTGTGTGAACATTTATTTTCAGAACCATATAAACACAATGAATGAAAACTACAGAGCAGAATTGCATGTTTATAAAGGATGTTTATAAAGTTGCAATCCATAAACGTTTTTAGGCTGAAAAGAACAAGAATCGGTTATTGAGCAAGTACATAGCAGATAGCAGATGTTCAAAATGGTCCCTTAGTTTACCAGGATTCGCATTGGTCATTTTATAATGATGATTTATAATTTCATTTGTCAGCTTTGATTTTCCAGGAAATGTCAGTTTGGTTACATCACGTCTGTAAACAGAAAGATCTGGCGGAATACTGGAACGTCTGTAGATTCTTCCTACAGCAGTTGTTTAGAATTTACAGTTCATTTGTCTGGATTTACAGTGTAATCTGAGTCTGCCTTTCACAACATGATATTAAGTGATGTACATATACTGTACAATACCTGCTGTAATTAACAGTCACAGGATTCTTCAAATGCCTGTTTGAATGTTACGCCCCCAGGTTTTGGAACACGGCCAAACGTATGTTGAAATATAACCGGTTGTTTCACGCAGTTGCATAAATGCACAGATGAAAGTCAAAGATAGAAGCCATTAAAGTCACCCAACATGTGGGAGGTATCGAACGATGTGTCGTAACATTTGGTCGAAACCACTCTGGGTTTCATTTCTTATGTGGTGGAAAGCAGTCGTGTGTGTGGACAGGTTGTCCAAACATTTAGGTAAAGTTGATTTTAACCATGGTAATGTGGCAAAACCACACTTCTTCTCTTCTGGTCTGCAGTGATGGGAAAATGGCAATAAAAAACATTTGTAAATTAAATGTTAAAAGTAGATCATTGTCTATGTAGAGGACTACAAACAGAGGATGCCTCAAAAGCCCTAAATATACGATGATGGGTTTGGATATGACATATTTAATTTGATTAATTTTAAATGTGTATATGCATATTACTCAAACATGTATGTATATAAAAACAATAACAACTTATTTTACCAAAGCAGCTTTGGAACTGATAGACTAAATCAAGTGGATTTTTAAACAGACAATATATAAAGCATCGCGTTTTTATTAACATGTTTGAATTAACATATTTACCCACAAACATGAACATGAATTTCAATAGCATGCATCCATTACATAATGAATTTAAAAAACAAGGGGGGAGCAATAGCATAACTTTTCAGGTAATTTTCACGCTGTTCCATAAAATTAACAGGCGACATACCTGAGAATAAAGCGTACATCTCTTGTATTGGTGTGACGGCCACAGTATCGCGCCTCACACACACAAAAGCCACAAGGTGGCGTAAGCAACATGTTCATAACACAAATACTGTTCAAATGAGGCAGCATGTGTTCAACAATTTAAATGTTAACCAGCTTAAATCTCGTGAAAAAGAAATCGCACACAGGTTTTGTCAGGTTTTGCTCACTTTTGGGTAGAATTTGTCCCAAGTATATGATGACACATATATTGTTTCAAATCTCAAGTTCAAGGCAAGTTTTAGATACACTCTGATTAATGTTTAAGCCTTTTCCTAGATAATTAATGTATCTAAAAAAGTAAATTAGGATTTTAATACTATGCACTAATGTTATTTTTATCTATTACCATGACTCAAAAAGAAATCTCTTTATTTTTCAAATAGT
The DNA here is from genome assembly GCA_036877575.1 of Botia almorhae. Taxonomy (NCBI): domain Eukaryota; kingdom Metazoa; phylum Chordata; class Actinopteri; order Cypriniformes; family Botiidae; genus Botia; species Botia almorhae. Next base: position 5,395 of record JAZGTJ010013104.1, read on the forward strand.
AAATGTATAACTATGGTAACCAGGATTTGTTTGAAAAAATTGTTTAACCACGCCCCCAATATACTAGTTGACTGCTGACTATTTTTAGCATTCTTTATGTGGTGAAATCACAAGTTATTTGTGATTAAACCAGTCTCAGATTCCTTTAAATGAATTTTCTAAACCTTTTTCTGCATATTAATATATCTAAATAAAAGTAAATTCGGATTTTAATACGATGCACTTTAACCCTTTATAAATGCGACAAAAAATCGTCCACCCTGCCTATAATGACGTAAAATGCACAGTTGAGGTATGTAAAACGTACGCAGAGATAAAAAATGTTGTGCCACATGTGAAAGGGGGTGAGAGTTTATGTGTGAGTACATCATAAAGTCGCCCACACAGAACACTCGTGAGAGGTGCTCCCCACCTCACAGATCTGGACAATTACTTCCTTTATGCTAGCAGACTTTGATTGGTTTTTGAGGCACAGGCTGAGTGGCGGAGGAGCAGAAAAGCAAAGACACTTTAGAAAAGGAGAAGCTTAAGTAAACAATTGTATGGTTTGTGTTTGGGGTAAACGAGTCATTGGAGACAAACACATTCTTTCCCTGGGCAGTGTCATTATGATTACATATTTTCTTATGTATAATCATCTGATGCAGGTGTGGTAGAGCTGCAGTAGGCGTTTCCCTCATGACTATTTTGAGTGCTTTGAGATTGAACTACAGAGACCCTTTAATAATGTGACAATTAACAACAAATCCATTCTATGGGTCAAGTGATGGAGCCTGACCTTAGTTGAAACATCTGCATCAGGGAGCTCAGTTGGAGTAGTTCCTAAGTTGGTGTTGTTTCTTAGTTGGAGTAGCTCCTCAGTTGGAGTAGTTCCTAAGTTGGGGTTGTTTCTTAGTTGGAGTAGTTCCTCAGTTGGAGTAGTTCCTAAGTTGAGGTTGTTTCTTAGTTGGAGTAATTCCTCAGTTGGAGTAGTTCCTAAATTGGGTTGTTTCTTAGTTGGAGTAGCTCCTCAGTTGGAGTAGTTCCTAAATTGGGGTTGTTTCTTAGTTGGAGTAGCTCCTCACTTGGAGTAGTTCCTCAGCTGGAGTAGCTCCTCAGTTGAAGTAGCTCCTCAGTTGAAGTAGTTCCTCAGCTGGAATAGTTCCTCAGTTGAAGTAGCTCCTCAGTTGGAGTAGTTCCTCAGCTGGAATAGTTCCTCAGTTGGAGTAGCTTGGTAATCTGATGGACGGGGTCCTGAAGACTTCCGCTTTGAGAGACATTTTTACAATTCCTGTATATTTCACGTGAAATTAAATCTCACAGTAAATGTGCTGCATTAAAGCCATTCGACAAATCTCAATATTCTGTATTGGTTGTATTGTTTTGATTACTTTAAGAACTGATTATACTGACAAGACGATTCGAAAATGAATAAAGCTTGATGGTCTCCTGATTCAGTAGAACATCAGTTCTAAAACACATGATAAGACAAACAAATGGATGCACATAACATGGCACATGTTTCTAACCAAGGCTTTACCGTCAGGAGGCTCAGGTGACTATTTGAAGAGGTTTTTGGAGCTGTCTCTTAAAGGTTTGCTCAACTGCTTGTCACAAAAAGTTGTTGCAACATGTTCACCACAAACCTCATTTGCATGTGAAAATATTAGCTTGCAGCAAATTTGCAGAAATGCTGGCTTATATTATACAAGCTGGGTTTACTAACACAATAGTTCTCATCAACCTTGTATGCAATATATAATGTACAGAAAGTAGAAGTGTTTGTACCTACACACACATTGCAATGTCCCCTGCAATGTCTCCAAGTAGGGCAGCTCGGCGCATAGCACTGTTGCTTTACAACAAGGTCCCTGGTTTAAGTCCTGGCTGAGCCAGGAGACCTTTCTAAGTAGAGTTTGCATGTTCTCTCTGTATCAGTGTGGGCTCCCCCAGAGTCTAAATGCAGTTGTTGATGCCTTTAGGTGTGTAATGGACTAGCCATCAACTGGCTGACCAACCCTAGTAAGTTGTTTAAATTTATGCATTTAACAGAATCTTTTAACCACTTACAGTGCATTGAATTTATACATTGTGTCAATATGTGTGCTCCCTGGGAATCAAACCCACAACCTTTGCGCTGCTAAAGCTAACAAGTGTTATGGGCACATCCCTTAACCTCAATAGCTGTTACAATGCTTTGAAAAATGGCATAAAAATCATGCAGTGGTATAGCTTAATATGTTAAACCACTGATAGTGGCAAGACCTCTGTTTTATTTAGTTTAAACAGAGTTTAAACAGTTTAAACTCTGTTTAGTTTTTTAGCACAGAATTCATAAGCACAGTTATATTTATAGCTAACTATGATTGCTTGCCTATACAGTATTTAAACATTTCTCATTTTTATATAAATTATTACTTTGTTTTTTTACTTATGTTGTTGTATTAAGAAAAATAAGTCTTGAAACTGTTTCATTTTATTTTTTTACTTTCTCTTCATTTCTTCATCATATGCACCCTCATCCACCCACTCTCACCTCAGCTGTTTCTGATCTGGCTTAATCACTCACTTTATCTGAACTGACCATTTCAATAGAAAAGTCTTTTTTAATTAACATTAGTACCAGGTACACACTGCAAGCGAACTTGCAACTAAACTAGAATGGTGCCAGAATTAAATTCATTGATGGATCGCAACTGGCGTGACACTGTGGCTCAGTGACTGGAGACTTGGAGGGTTGTAGCTCATGGAAGGATCTTGACAATATTTATCCTGAACTTGAGAGAACAGATGGCCAGCAAGCATCAGAAGACGTGTTTAACAGAGAGGTGCGTTTGACATCAAGTGTGTCTTTCCTTGCTGACAGGCAAGAATATCCAGTTGCATGTAAAGGGAGGAGAAAGTTCAAAGAATTTATATTCACAGAATCAAATTTAGTTTCCAAAAGCATTATCGTTTCTCAGAATTAAATCAAGTTGTATAGCCAAACAATTCCCATTGGTTAACGTGGTCATACATAAAATTTTAATTTGTGTAATTAAGCAGATTGTTTAAATTCCTCTCTTTTGATGTACAAGACAGCCACTTTCAACATACCTGTAAATATTTGCATCCACTGGCAACCAATCTATCTGTGAACCATGATGTTTATTGATCCTGTCTCTTATGCCACTCTGTGTTGCGCATTCAGATTGATAAACACGTATAATTATGCATGACTAAAACAGTGCTCTTGAGGACCACAGCTCTTTGTGGCCTTCCCATTAATGTGTGCCAACATCTCTTTAGTCACACTGCCAGGTAGAACTTCATTCATCTATCATTTTAGTTTAAGAATAAACTGGCAGCTTTTTGCACAAAATCTATGAAGTGAAACTTAAATTTTTACTTCATTCATTATGCCCATCCCAAATAAGCAATTTGTACTGAGTGCAGCCCCACACCCTCTGTGCTTAGAACTAATTAAGCGTAATTACAGTTTAAAATTAAACAGTGACGCAGAATGCCTTCTTGGGTTGCGCATTAAGGTCAAAGTTTGATGGTGGTGTGAAAAGCAATTCTAATTAATCAAACAGGACGTCAGGTTGAAAATTGTAAAGACATACACAAAAGTAAGTCACAAAAGGTCACAAAAAAGAAACCCTACGTTATCACGATTAATCCCCTGGGTACTGCAATGAGCGACTGCCCCACTTGGACAAATTCGTCGGCACGTCACTTTTAAAAACTTTAGTTACCGTATAAACTAAAAAATAAAAACATCAATATTTGTTACATTTTATTAAATTGCATAACATTCTGCAGTTTGACATCTGCAAAAAAAATTAAAAACATTTAAAGAAAATAAAGAAAATATAGACACGTGAAAAATAAAAAGTGTAGATATAGAGGATAAACACAGAAGATATAGAAAAGATAAAAACAGAAGATATAAAAGATAAAACAAACTGAGACAACAACTCAACATGGGTTTGAATGTAGACTATTTATGAACTGTAGCACATTTGAAAGGTAAAATTATCTTAATTGACTTCAAACAAGTCAGATGACATGCTCTTGTTTTGATTGATATTAATAAAGGCTTTATTGTTCATTCTGTAAACCTCAAAAGATTTGAGCTCATGAATGCGAATGTATACGTTTTTGAATAAAACAAGTCACACACACACCCACTCTAGATAAAAATGTGACAACATAATAATTCTATGTGATAGACGTCCTTCTGTGCATTTGGGTGTTGAAGACATCTCAGTAATGCTGATCTCACATCCTAAGAAACATTTTACCATGTTATTACAACTCTGTGTTTCATGACAAATACTGTGTGGATCTTAATTTCACGCACAGCCTAAAAAGGGAATTAGGTGACAGGAGAGCGTAAGCCAGGAGTAGGTTTTCATTTTGATATGCATCAGGATCGTTGCGTTTGTAAATGTGAATGTCATTGTGTTGCTGTCAAATCTTATACTTTTGACCTACATAAATGTGAACATGAAGCTGGTGACTTATATAGACATGGACATTTTATGTACTAACCAAATACATTATGTAAGAAAAATATACAATTACAAATCAAAGAAAGACTGAGCCTTTTTTGTAAGACTTTAGAAAACTGTGTAGTACTTCACACATCTTCTGTAATCAAAAGACCTTTCATTCTCTTACGTCTAATGTCAAGAATCAAATTCTTGACATTTATCTTCTTGTATTGACACCCATCGTTGTGGGGAAAACAGCCATGTGCTTTCAAATGAAAAGTAACAGGGATTGGTCCCAATTACACACACTGCTCCACCCTCTTAACCTCAACTCCATTAATATAGGATGACCCAAAATTATTCTTTTTAGTTTGTAACTTTTGAGCTAAGACGAATCACAGAGAATATTGTGATACTGTTACTGTTGGCATACACCATTATGACGAATGACCAGAAAAGGTAGGTGGATTTGTTCATGGTTCATTAATACTTGCAGTATTTTGTGCATCTGTGCCATTTTATCTATTTAATGTTAAGAGGTAAAAATGTACATGACCTTTTCATAGGTCTTTAAAATGGAATAGAATTTTCTATAATAAACTGCTTTTCAAATTTCTGTTGCATTTAAAACAACAAAACAGTTGCACAACAGTGGTGCATGTTTTGTATGTTCACAATTAAGGTGTAAAGTATTTTGGTAACACTTCACGTTAAGATTCTATTTGTTGACAGCTAATATTAACATTTTAATAGCATTCATTGATTTTTGTTAACAGGTAATACAGTTGCTCATTTGTTAGTTTATTGTGCATTAATGTTAATGTACAACTAATTTTATAAATGTAACTAGTAAACGTTGAAATTAACATTAACTTTGTTTCAAAAAGGCTGTAGAAACACTGATTTTTGTTCATGTTAACCGAGTTCAAGGTTCAAGGTTAATCTTAACAAATTGTAAAATCATTGTAGTGTTACCAGTATCTTACCCTGATGGTTACATCACTTGATAGTGGTTTACCCAGTTATTTTTAAGTATACATAAGCAAAGTTCAAGTATATTAGCTTAAGTACACTTTACAAAGCAAGTACCAGTATTCGAGTACTAGCGTACTAGTTCAATACTACTAAATGAGTCCAGTTTTTAGTTTAAGTGTAAAACTAAACAGTACACAGCTAGTGTACCGTTTTCTAAGGAGTACATAAAGTATCTTTAACTTATTCATAGGGCTACGCACAAGTTTTCCACTCAATAGCAGAGCAAAACACTGAGACACATGTACTGGTCAAAATGCTAAATCTTTTATTTACCAATACTTTATGAAAGACAAAAGTCCCAATGGCAATACACAGTTTGCATGCGCACACACAAAATACATCCATATACAAAAGTTTAATGATGAAAAATGACTTATGGACCTGCAGCCTACATTATAGGGCAGACTCTCCAACTCTCTATAGTGCAGAAGCGCTCTAATTCAAACTCACACTCACACCTATTGAATGGAAGGTCGGCAGCTCCTGAAGAGAAACAAAACACACATTAAACAGTGTTGTGCAAACACAGGATTACAGTCTGCAATGCACACATAAATACATTAAACAGTGTTTGAAACCTTAAATCCACTAGCTATACATAAATGTTGTCATAAGAGTCACAAAATAAGCAAACATAAAACATTCAGAGCCCCGCGCGGGAACACATCTAACACAGCATACAGTCGTCAAAGTGAAAGCGATTCAAGTGGGCAGGGCTTAAATGAATATTCATAGTTCCCGCATTGGGGGTGGTTTATTGAACTATGAGCAAACGAATGGAAATTACTCGCTCTCCAGATCACGTTTGACAGATTTAGTTAAAAATGCCGGATGGACCGTCATTTATACCAGTTCATATTTACTAACAGACTAAAATGTCTTTATGGAAATCTTTATGGAAATTCGTGTATGCCCCGCCCACCGGAATAATTTTCCCGGGAACGAAATAGTTAAACAACACCGTCCTATAAGCAGCCAGCCTGCATGAACAAAACACTTCACCTCGAATCGCTCCTACAAGCATTGCAATAAAACGCCAAAGTAAACACATAGCTGGGCAATAACAGATCTACGTGTAAAGGCTCGCAGCCTTGACAGTGAAGCGGCTTTTAAAGTAGACACCGTCCTAACGAGAAAAGAAAACCGAGTGGTGAAATGCCAACACAAACCAATTTAACTTGGACAAATACACCACCAAAGACTTCCGCTGACTGTAACCAGATCCAGCAAGTAAAACCTGAAGGAAACTGTATTCGGAAATGACGCTCACCTGCGTACGACGCACACTAACAAGTAACATTATAGAACAATTCAAGCTGTGTAAACACTATTGTGACATTAGCCATGTGCTAGCCAGCGGGTGCCATTAACTCCCCCAAAATTGGCAAAAAAACACTGGAACAAAATTTCTGATTCCATTAATCCTCCATCCAGTTAGCGGGTATGTGTCACTTACATCGCCAAGAATCAGATTAAAAATCATTTAATTAAAACTACGTTTTATATTGAAGTTGAACCACAAAATGTTCTGTTTTTCTGTATTTATATTTATATATTTATTTATAAAGTTACCGTCAAACTGGCGAGTTTCATACACTCGCTACAAGCCATTTATTTCTCCTTGTATGCATGTGGGAATTATGACAAACAATTATTTTATTTCAGGAGGGGTTGTATTTCAATATATAATGGCAGAAGGACAACTATCCTCACCACATGTAAGTAAACTTTACTACATCATATTTAAAATACATCTGAAACATAAGCTTTGTGGAATTTGGTCATGTTGAAAAAAGGTTACATACACAGGGGTCATATAGGACATATATTCCAGATAATATGACAAATGGCAGATCTTTAAATCATGTCAAATTATCACAAGCTTGGCCGGTGCTTAAACGCACATGCAAAACTAATAAAAAATATATGTACATTTATTTTAAAATGTGTATTATATAAAAATATAGCACTAGGTTCCCTGCATCAACATGGTACTGCAGGGAATTCCTATCCTTATGTTAAATAAAAATTTTGTTCTCATTAACTATAGGTCTACTGTTATATATACTGTACTGTACATTATTTAAATCTAGCTTATTTAATGTCCTAATGTCAACAGACTTAAAATTATTTTTATACTTCTATATTACATTTGAATTTTAACTGTATCAAATATTAAAATGTTTTTTGACAGTATGCATATGGTGGATCATTTGTGGAGGTTCACACGCACATACTAAAGTCAATGGTCCAAAAAGAAACCATCCAAAAATTGAAGCTCCTACAGCATATCCAAAAGCAAGAGGTGACATCTTTATAACTGCAACTTTGAACTCAACAATTATGGCTACTTCCTTAACAACTACAACTGTACCGCCTCCACCAACAACTGCTCCAACCACATTACCACATGAAATAAAAAAAGTATTGATTAAAACTCCTGTCAAAACTTCTAATCAAAGTGTAACCTCAGGCAAACCCAAAAAACTGAATGGACAAAAAGTGACTCTTACAAAAACACCTACATCCTCAAGACTGACGACTACAAACACTGATGTTTCTACAACCCCAACATCAGCATTACATAAAACTACAAAACTTCATATAGCGTCGCCTAGACCTACATTCTCAAAGGCTAAACCATCAGTCAAAAAAAGGCCAGAAGTTAAAACCATTAGTCCCAGCACCATGCAGGCACCCTTAATAACTAAATCTACACCTTTAACAATGACAGATGTTGCTACTAGCAGTACAACAGTTTCAGTAGCCGCAGTACCCCCATCTTCAGAAACTCCAACTGCACCTTTGACAGCAACTACTGCTTCAACCACAATGTCATCTTCATTCTCAGGGTCAAAAAAATCTAAAAAACCAACACCAAGATTAAATCCCAAAAACAAACCCACATCCTCAACATCTACAATTGCAAGCACCATCATCCACACAGCCTCTGCTAATAATACAATCTCAAATCATAATCCAACCTCAATGTCACATGAAACTACAAAACCTCAAATAGTGACTCCCACACCTATTTTGCCAGAACCTATAACTATGAACCCCAGCACCATGCAAACATCCTCAATAGCTACGTCCACTACACATACTGCCACTTCAACCTCATCTGCATCACTAAGCACAAAGCCTTTTGCAATTACTACATCTGCATCAATCACCACTGAACCTCTTACCGCTACTGCAACTGCAATGTCCAACCTCATTGCAGTTCAAACCTCAATGTCACATGAAACTACAAAACCTCAAATTGTGACTCCCACACGTATATTGTCAGAACCTATAACTATGAACCCCAGCACCATGCGAACATCCTCAATAGCTACATTAACACCTTCACAAACCACAGCTGTTGCTACAAGCAGTAAAACAGCTTCAGTAGCCCCAGTTCTGCTTTTCACTACACACACTGCAACTCCAACCTTTTCTACATCTCCAACCACAAAGCCTTGTGAAAATACTACATCTGCAACAATTACCACTGCACCCTTCATCACACATAAAATTATAAAGACAAGGACACCAAGATTGACTACCAGAAATAAACCCACATACAACACTCCAACACCTACAATTGCAAGCACTATCATCCACACAACCTCAGCTAATAATACAACCCCAAATCATAATCCAACCTCAGTGTCACATGAAACTACAAAACTTCAAATATTGACTCCCACGCCTATTTTGCCAGAACCTATAACTATGAACCCCAGCACCACCCCACCATCCTCAATAGCTACATCCACACCTTTAACAACCACATTTTTACATTCCACTACACACACTGCAACTTCAACATCATCTGCATCGCTAAGCACAAAGCCTTTAGCAATTACTACATCTTCATCAATCACCACTGCACCTCCTACTGCTACTGCAACTGCAATGTCCACAACTACACCTTTCTCCAAAATGCCTAATGTTCAAACCTCACCTCAACAAAATAAACCCAGAAGAACAACTCCCATTCCAGATGTGCTTACTTCATCAAGACCTACAACTGCACCTTTAACAACAACTACTGCTTCGACCACAATGTCATCTCCATTCTCAAGATCACATACAATTATAAAAACAAAACCACCAAGATTGACTTCCACACAGAAACCCACATTCTCAACACAAACAACTGCAAGCACTATCATCCATACAACCTCAGATAATAATCCAACCTCAAATCATAATCCAACCTCAATGTCACATGAAACTACAAAACCTCAAATATTGACTCCCACACCTATATTGTCAGAACCTATAACTATGAACCCCAGCACCATGCAAACATCCTCAATAGCTATATCCACTACACACACTGCCACTTCAACCTCATCTGCATCGCTAAGCACAAAGCCTTTTGCAATTACTACATCTGCATCAATCACCACTGCACCT
>JAZGTJ010013105.1:0-15296 GCA_036877575.1 Botia almorhae
AGAGTTTTGGGGCATAGTAAATATTATTATTCTATAAATACTTCGGTACTGAGGACGAAAACCATTGCATTATTGAGAGGTCTTTAGTAATAATAGCTAGTTGTGTGTGTGTGTGCATTGTACAAAAAGCAAAAGAAATAAAGCTCAGCTGTGTTGTACAGACAAAGATGTCTTATTTGATCTTGTATTCCTGTTCTTAAATACCAGTGTCATGTGACCCTTACTATTACATATCAACAGTCTGTCCAAACCCAATGGCTTTCTTTTCTCATGATGTCATTATGATGTGTTTCCTAGGCATTCTTTCCAAACTGCATTAGTGGGACAGTGGAAAGCTCTTGTGTAACATTGTGTGTACGCGGAAATTTAATTAAAATTCCCTAATTTGTAGACCTTAGGAAATCCCTCAGTATAAAATTAGTGAAAACAACGAGTGATTGAGAAATTTATTTTTATATCCAATCCAGACCTCTTCAGAACTCACTATGCATAAAAGCAGGGAAAAAGAGAATCGAATGACAATATGAAAGATAAAATGGCTGCCAGTAATCACCTATGCTTGTATATTGAACCGGCACAGGAAACAGAGAGGGGTAACAATCTCACAACATACGCCAGGCCTGTAAGTGAGCTATAGGTTATGCTTATTTGTTTTAGATTACTTCTGACCTTTGCGTCAAAATCTGCCAACAGTCTCCAAATTCCTTTTACAATAGATTTCTGTTTTGACAGGATGTGTATTCTGTTCTTCAGACAGATGTTTTAACATTCCAGATTCTATGTCCTTGAGCTAGACGCAAGAAATTCAACAAACAATTTAAAAGTACAACAGGGCCAAGAGCTAAATGACTGAATGGCTGACGGTTCGATAAATGTGTCTCCACACAAGACATCCTGAAGGACAAAGGATTTTACTGTAGAAACAAATTCAGACAGAGGAAAGGAGCGTTTTGGGGTCTCTTACCTCGGTCTCCTGAATGTCAGGCCGTATAGCTGGCATGCTAAGCCAACAGTAGGTGTGTACACAATGGGCATGAATCTCTCCACATCTGAAGTCAAGACCCGATAGAACAGCTTCTCGTTACGGTCCTGGAGGCCCATCAGAAAGACGTATCTGTGAAAGTATATATTTATGTTATATTTCCATATATATGGTAACTATATATAGTAAAAGAAATATAACAAATAAAACCTACCATATAATTGTGCATAGTAAGAACAGCAAAACAGCCTAAATGAACTAATAAAGCACTTCTTAACAATTTTAGGTTATAAAAACATTTCCTTAACATTTCCATTAAGTAACAAAAACATTACAAATGCAGGAATGTTTAAAACATGCAGTTTTTAGATACTGTATTAAAGTTACTGCCTGGTTATAAGAAGCCTAATCTAACATGTTTTAAATTTTGTTTTGTTTTCATTTTAGTTTTTGAAATGTCTCACTACACAACTACTTAGAAGTACCGTTTTTTATATATTTATATGTAAAAAAATGTTCAACTAATATTACTGCAATAACATTTTTAATAACTAAGACAACTTTAAGAACGTTCCCTGTTAGTTGGGGCAGAACGGTCTGTTTGCATTAAACATCTGATGTACTTTCTACGGCAAGCCCCAAAGAGACATATCCACATCATATACATTCACAAGACAAAATCACTGTGCAAACTGCATCCTAATTCTGTCTATTAACATTGTTTGCACAGTGTCTGTTTATATTTGGTTTAATCCCATGTCGGTCGGCTGCCAAAATGAGGCGCTGCGATATGTGACAGGTATTCAGGGAAGAAGTCAGAGGCAGCCATTTGATCTGTCACTGCTTTTTCAATCCTTAATCTGACAGTAGGTGTGACATCCTGACCATTTTGAGTCTTTTCTATTCTGCGAGTGTAAGACACAGACACACTCACATCCAGAAGTGAGAGAGAAGGTGGGTAAAGACAGAAACAAAGAGGATTCGAAAAAATGGGCGAGATAGAAAGAGAGACTGATTCTAATGATTCCTGTAGCTGGTACTGCATGAATCATGCTGTATGTGGTTCAGATTAACTATAAAATCTAAATATACGATCCTTTTATGATTAAATATTGCAGTGTAAATGATTTATCTATGCACAATTATTTTTTAATTCATGTGCTCTTACATGAATTAAATCTTTAATCAAAAGCATTAACCTTACGGAGGGCGGGACTGTCCAATGGTTAGTAAGTTTTTATCGCTCCAACTTCTAACGATCCAATCAATTCCCAAAGAATGAAATCAAGCCCCGCCCTATATTTTTCTCATTACAGAAGCTATTTCACTCAGATATGCATCACCACTTTAGGTAACCAGATTATAAAGAGCTTCAGAATGACTGTTTACACCTGTTAATAGTGTTGCACTTACACCAGGTGAAACCGGGTCAAAGACAGATGTGATCAGATGAAAAATACCAACAAAACTAAAACCGAGATCATCACACAGTCACAATAAAAAATCGTAACCATATGCTGCGTCTTAAATCGAAGCCTAATTTGCCAGGTTTTTCCTGCTTGCATCAAAATACACACCGTGCACAAAAATGTCCCGGGAGATCTTAAACACAGGTTCCTTGTTACAGAAATACGTTCAAAGGAAATATGTTCGGGTTTAACATATGACCCAAATTAACAAGACCATGTTTTATTCCCCATCAGTTTGAGCAAGCTTTCCATCAAAGCATAATGTCCTCCCTTGTTTGGGAAAGCATGTCCGCCTTACTCAAGCAGAAAGGTGTACAAGAGGCCTGAGAGGAGCCGTGCTGCAGCTGACAGTCAGGTACTGTAGCCGACCGCAGTATTTGGACAGTTTGGCGAGTGTGAAATGCGTTAATGATATTTTGACACCTCATTATCCTGCTGAATCTCAGGTGAGACGGCTGCATGACGCTTCGAGGCTCAGCTCAGCTTAAATGTGGCTGAGGTGAGGACTGGTGTTTTTATATGTTGTTATAAAGCTGTATTCCCAATATATCGCAATTATCAGTTCCCACAGAGTTAAATACACCATGCGCTGGCACTGTGTAGGAAAAGGCACAAAATTAGGTGTTTGTTTAGACTATACTGACAAGTTCTTTCTCTCTCTCTCACTTATTCTCTCACATTCTTTCCCTCACTCTTAGCGTGTCAGCGTTTTTGCTGTTAAAAAGGCCAAAGACTTAACACTCGCCAAACAAACCACCACAACGAGCGAGTGTGTGTATTCTTAACTCTAGAACTGGCTCTAGAATCTCTCTTCCCTCTTCTGTATGTTCTGGAAAGTCTGTCCATGGCTCCTTATTCATGCTGACTGTCTGATCTCATTCTTCAGTCCCATGACTACAGCTAACAGCACAGACTGGTTTCAGAGCTCCATGCTTTCCCTATTCCGATACATTTTTCTTTGGTGATTTTACGTTTTCACTCTGTTATTTGTTTTTGACCAAAGCAAACATTTAAAACGATTTTGTGGAGAGCCGTTGGCATGTTGCCTAGCTCCTCACAGCATTCAGGCAGCAGAGCGTCAAAACAGTTCCGATAGTCTGGGAAAGAATCGCACGTTACAGTTACAGTCAGTAAATTGCACACTGAGATTAGGGCTGTTCGGCTGAACGTGACCCTTCCAAATCAAGTTCTCCGCCTGGGAGAACAAAATAAAGCTTGTTACGTGAAAGTGTAGCCTTGAGATATGACAGGAACTTTTTGGAACATTGGTTCCAAAAGAGCCAGACACATATGGGCAGGCAAACACGGGAATAAGACTCCTACCGTTCTGCGAGTGGCAGAGGCATAAAAGCCACAGCTAATGAAATATGGGAAAATGCTACTTTTGAAGATCTGCTCATATTCCTTTGATGGCAGTTTGAAGAGAACTTTTATTTTCTGTTACACAGCGGGGACATTTCACTTCTGATGTTTGGTGCTTTGCACTTCAGATATAAGGACAGCAAAATACACGGGAAAGATAAAAATAGAAAACCTTTACAGGAGTGCTTAATTACTGTGGTTAGAACGGATCTAACCGTTGCCATTAAAAATCATTAAAATCTGAAACTTTGACGGCAGATTTTGTGCGACTATAATAAAGTGAGAAAGTCTGAAGTCATCTTTTCCTCACCTGTCCAAATCGTCCTTTTTTAGCTCGTAGTTCCTCAGGACCCGCAATAGTTGCACATCCTGGCTGAGAAAACAGGGAGGCAGGAGGCCGTGAATGCCCAGCTGCAGGCGCTCCTCCAGGGAGAAGGCCATGCCCTGCATAAAGGTCACAAAGAGGTAGAGTAAGTCAGGGTAGACTGGTTCAAATTGCTTATCCAACCTTTAACAATTATCACAGCAGCAGTTACAATATAAATAGTATTGTTCCAGTCCCTTGATGCTGATTGGCCGACAGCTGTGGTTTATTTACAATAATCGTACCTTGATCTTAAATGCAAAAAGGTACAACAGGTTGTGCTATATTGTAAACATGTTTTAACGCACACCAGCCGTGACTAGATTAACAATATAACACACCACCAATAAATTAATTAAATAACCGTAAGCGACGTGCGCAGCTTCGTTAATGCATATTTTAAATAATCACATTTTATGCATTCCATGGAAATATGTTTAGCCACAGCCTCTCCAAGGGCTACTGTAATAAAAAACACATCTAACCTCTGACTTTGTTTCAATAATTCATCTTTACTCAACTAATCCTCTGCAGCTGTATTATTATAAGCTTGCTTTGAAAATCTACTCATTTTAAATCGTCATACTTCCTCTTTGTTTTCTCTTAGATGCCCAGAATGCAGAAGAACCTCCTGCATGTGTTGTTTTATTCCCGACTCGCTGTTTGTTTTGCGGGTAAGTCTTTAATACAAGCGAAGCCACTGAAAGGTCACGGAGGTCACGGATCGCAGAGTGCCCTGACACATCTCAAAGGAGAAGACAGTTGGTTCACCTCTGACATCGACTCTGACCCTGACCTTTAAAAAACAACTCCATAGCCAGGGGGCCATTCCACATGCACACTTTTAAGCAAGCTCGTATTCCACAGGGGTGGAAGTCCATGTAGGAATCTGTGGATGTCTGTCAGGACCACAGTATGGGATTTGAAGCCAGCTTGCCATTTCCATAATGACAGACTCGCTTCATCATTGCTACGCCTCAGGCCTCTCCTTCAGATGAGCGGTTAAAGAAGGCCAAAACCCTTAAAGCCACGGCTAGCTGTGCATTTTAAACATGTCTATATTTCAAATATGGTTATATTAAGTGGTTTGCTTGTAAAAATGATTTTGGCATTGCAAACAAACAAGAAACCTAGTGTGCACACGTGCAAACATATGTGGGGTGATTGACGTAGTGGAAACCAAGTGAATTCTGTGCACACACACACGAAAGGTTTCTGTATATTCTGTATATATAACTGTATATTCTATCCCCCAACCTTCACCCTACCCCTAAACCTAACTGTCAGAGTTAGCATGTTTAATAATTAATTTTACTGGTGGCGACCGCTGATTGGTCCCCATAATGTAGGAGTGTGTGACATCCTTGTGGGGACATTTGACCTACACTTTAAACTATATAAATGTTGCATTACCTTTTAACCCAGGCTTATAAATTAAGTGACATCTGCAACCAGAAAACGCTAGACCGTTTCTCATAGCTAACTTTTCTTTTCTAACACTTTTTTTCTAAACATTTTTTTGCAATGATATTACTTCAAGTATATTTTAAGTATATGTGAATGTAATTTCCCTCAAGCTTACACTGCTGTCTAATCACACATACATGTTCCACTAACGACTGACAACCAGAAAGAGTCCAATAGCGTTTGTCCTTATTCTGAACAGTATTTCTATTGTTTAATAATTAGAAACCTAACAGACGCTTGTTTATGCATGCTTAAAATAATTTGCTGGAAAAGTGTGCTTGTGCCATTCTTTAAAAAAATGCCGTTTTTGTTCAGTTTTTTAATGCAATAATGTTCATACACTTGAATCTGGCCCATGTGTTTTAGGGCCTCTGTAAACACACACACAAATTTACTGGTATAAACTTTTACTGGTATTAGCATCAGAACCATTCCCACTTGTAAATGAAGCTTTGTAGACTGCTCTTGTTGCTTCTTAGTGCAAAATGCTAAATGCTTTTTCTCTGTTTGTTGCTTTGGATAAAGGCATCTGCTAAATGAATAAATGTAACATGTAAATATATTACAGTTGTGGGGACATTTGGTCCCCATAACAGAGTGAATATCAGCCTCAAGTACACACACACACACACACGCACACACACACACACACAGTCCAAAGTAACAGTCTGTACATTTTTCTAAACTTTAAATCTATTTGCCCACTTATTAAAACTACTCTGGATTATCTTTGTCACCAATTATGCATCATTTATCGCCATATATTTATATACACTATATATGTAACTGACCGCAACAACAAAACACACTGTAACAGAACTCTTTCGCTCCTAAAAAGATTCTGTGGCAAAAACACAGACTTCTAACTCTTGAGCCATTGGATGTTATTTGCAGTGTATATCCTGCCTGCCATCTTGGGAGGCTAACTAAGCAGTCCTGCACTGTTGGTCTGTATTTAAGAGACTCTAAAAGTCAAATAGGTCCTGCCAGGTCTGAATTGCAACCTTTGGTAATTAAAAACGGATCTTCTATTTTCCCAAAGGCTGGTGGTTTTATGTAAGAGTACGTACAGCTGTTAAAAACTAACTATATGGTATATTAGAGGCTGGAGCTCTCTTGAAAACATATCCAAGACAACTGTTTTAAATAGCCATTTTGCTGACCTTTAAGGATGTGAGTACAAACAGCACTTACTAGCAGCACACTCAGCAACAGAACACAGAACATTGTCCTCAGACTAACATGGCAACGTATTTTTGTAGGTAGTGATTTAAGAAGATTGACATCGATTTCAAAGCCACAGCAACAGGCAGACTGACAGAGAACACCTCAGTCTACTTTGATAACAATTTTAGGTTGTACAAATATTTCCCTAACATTTCCTAAAGTTACAAAAATGTTATTTTGAATGTTACAGGAACATTAAAATGTCCAACGTTATTGATTGGTATGATTTTTGACTGATTGATTTTTTTAATTCTGTAACACTTTTCAAGCATTCCACAAACTATTTAGGAATAACGTTTTTAATAGATTACATTAGAAAACATTCTACTAAGTTTTTGATAACTTTGTTTGATAATGTTAGCAAATTCTGAGAACGTTCCCCGTTAGCTGGGTAATCAAATATAATTACCGAGTTAGCTCTCCAAACACTGAATGGTTCCTTGTGTCATACGTGTAACAGAGACATTGGTGGATCTGGGCCCAATAAGCAAATTAGGTCCCTGACAATAAACCCGCAAGCAGAATTTTGGAGGGCACGTCCACAGACCCAGGACTGGCATACTGATCACAGCCATGGATGGCTGGACTGAGAAAAGTGGTCCGTTTGATGGCACGCATGGATGGCGAGATTAAAGCAACGAGCCCTGCAGCTCCTGGCGGGGCTGCCGTGGGAAACGGTGAGGAACTTGGCCCATTATGAGAGGCTACATCTTGCCAAGGAGGAAGAAACCAACTGGAGAGCGAGACTTAGACCTTTCTATAAATAGAGCAAGATTTAGATGAAACAGTAACATACCAGGAGCGCTGCCGTCATACTAAAAATGTCCATCGCAGTAAGAGAACAGTAAAAGAGAGGTGATAAGACTATATGTGAGTGTGTGTGTGTGTGTGTGGGTGATCAAATAGATGAATCATTGCAAAGCACTTATAGTCATAAGCATTTACCAACGATGCCCAACATGTTGTTTGGCTCAGGCTGTCAGGTTTGAAAGGCTTTGCTTCTTGTCAAAAAAAGGACAGGAGGAGCAGGAACGGGTGAATGCTTCCACATGCGCAACAGATCACATTAAACACTCCTGTCATGTGCCAACATGTGCTTTGACCACGCAAGCTCATTCAAGTAGAGCTGATGTGCATGTTAATTTGTAATCTCGAGATCAATGCCACCACCCCTCTCTATTTGCCATGACCAGCACCATCCACAAAACACACCCCTGACTGCATTACTGTGGCAAAATGTTAAAAAATAAAGCCTAGATCTTCTGATCTGATGGAAGCCAGTTCACGGCTTCCAAAAGCAAACAAGCCCTTCAAGATTCCAGGCAGAGGTCTTGTTGTGGAACTTGGGGATTCCAAAGCAAACAACTTAATTTGAATCCTGAAATTCCCGTTGTACACGGAAAATGTTGCAGCTGTTTCAAAGAGGTGCCAAAGAAGCACCAAGGCACAAGAAAAGCAAAGCGAGACTGAAAGTTCTTCAACATTACAGAGGAAGTGATGTTTCTTGATCCTGTCAAGAGAAACACACGAGCGTTTCTGTAACACATAAGCCACGGCAACAATTTAGGTTGTTAAAGTTTCCTCCAACGTTTGCATTATGTAACAAACTTTCTAGTTCTAGTTTTTTTGACATGATTGCCTGAAATGCTATTTAAAAGTTTTTTAATTCTCTAAAAAATGTTCATTTAAATGTTCCACTAATAACTTTAGAATAACATTTTTGATATCTGATATATATTGTAAAAATGTTCTACTAACAATCCTGCAAGAACATGTTTAAAAACAGGGAGAGAACTATCAGAGAATGTTAGCCAACATTCTGAGGACATGCCCTGTTAGGTGAGCCGTTGGTGGCTCCATTTTGAAGCCACTTTGGCTGAGCTTTTAGATGTTGTGTTTACCCAAAATAATTCAATGGATCCTCTGTATGACCTCCCAAAACTAATGTTGCTTATCACACATTCAGGAATGACTGAATGTTTTTGGAGTGAGGCCAGGGCACTGCTCAAATGCATGACCATATCAAACACATACACACCCATCACAGCTCCCATCTCGCTCCAATCCAAACCCTGGTCAGGAATTCAACAGGGGTCACTATTTGGCCCATTTCAGATTCTCAGAAAGGACGTGAGAAAGGAAATATTTCATGTCGGTCTCATAAACACGCTGGCTTTCTTTCTCAGACAAAGACTGAGATCAGAGGGTCAGTTTTTGCTGTGATTGTGCTGTTTTGCTGTTGTGTTTTCCTGCTGTCCCACATCTATGTGAACACTGAAAACTGTTTTATTCTTCCTGTTGAGCGAATCGTCCTTTCTGCTTTGATCTGATGCAACAGAAAGGCAACAAGGGATCAGACAGAAGATGCTTCATGGGAAGAATATCTTGCCTCTGTCGCATGAATAATACAGGAAAACGCAATGCTTAAGAGTATCTCTATACACTACTATACACTGATTACATCAGATATATGTCTGCTGGTCTGAGAACAGTTTTAATACTCAGAAGTTTGGCCTAGTGGATTATGGATCAGGTTAAAAGGCCAATTCTAAAGATTTAAAAGACAGCCTACGGCCAACTGATCTCAGCACACTAGAGACCAGTGAGTTCACAAGGAAAGCTCAAGGCTGCCCAGACTTGTTATGGTGCCTGGTGTATTTTGGCGGAACCAAAAAAAGATGTAGGGTGTGTCTCAATCAGCTTCGTAATTCAGTAGTTAGGGCACCGATTATGGAGGGCTGTCTCAATCGCAAAATCCTTTCAGTGCACTGAAACGTTTTCTCCATTAAATTTCTCCATAAACATTAAAAACCAGGAAGCATCGATCCTCATGTCCTATGTATCAAAATGTACTTTAAACAGCATTAGAAATGTCAGAAACATTTCTGTCATGCTGTTGTTGATAAATACCAGTGTTGACACTTAACAACACACTTAGTCACTGGGAAATGAGTCATCAGTATCCCAATATACATAGTCCGCGCCAGTTCCCAAGCTCATGTACACAATATACTGAATCACGACTTTGGGAAACACGTGGCTTGGGCTGGGACAGCTAGAGGGCACTCGGCCTAGACCTTTCCAGATGAGCAAACAGGAAGTAAAATAACCCCATGCTATTTTCATAAACACCCCCACCACTTAAACGTCAGTGTCAATGCAATACACGTCTTCCCACACTTTTAATTTAGTCCACAAACGACATCATACATCACTCATTCCAGAACTCCGAAATACCCAGAAGAGGAATGAGATCTAACCATGGAAAACTAACCTACAAGACACAGGCAGAAATGCAGGAGTGATGGTTAAGGATGCTAAACTGTACACAAGCATAACAAAACCTAATCTTATGAGATGGGTTATCACATTGTGCTCCTACTGACCTAAAGCATACGGTAGATTAAAAAGTGTGGTGCTGTGGTTAATGCTCAAGGCCATTTTGGAAACTTATTTTATTTGCTCTGATTGGTGACCAATATTGTTACCATGGAAACATTTTCATTATCCTGTAACCCTAAAGAATTCTGGTTAGCGGGTTCAGGTGTGTTAATTAAGGGTTTGAGTTAAACTACACAGGAGTTGAATAGCTCTATTCCATTTAGAGAAAAACAGAACAGATTAAATTAATATGAGGTTTCGTTTAGCAAAGGAAAACAAAATATAAAGAAAACAAGGTAATAAGTGACAGAAAGTATTAAGGGTAAAAAAATAAATCTACAGATCCACTAGTCTTTCAATGTTAGATGTATACCAGAAAGACAGTGGCGAAGATAACTGATGGTAGACTGTGTATATTTTAGACTTCTGTGCTACAGATCACCTGTCCTAACTAGTGCGGGATTTAACAGAATTAACTGATTCAACAGCTGGAGGACAGTGTGACTCACACACACACCACACAAGCTACATCAACAGAAATGTTGAACTATTTTAAACTAATCCATTTCCAAAATATTTCAGCATAATGTGGAGAAATTCCCCTTCATTAATAATACACTGTCTGGCTGTGAACTGTCTTGGGTTTTAATCATTTGTAGGATGGTATCTTTATCTAGCTGGTAAACACACTGTGATACCAGGAGCACGAATCAGAATCTTTACCCCTCTACTAGTTCATGTCCACAGAGATCTGTCTGTTTACACACACTTTAATATCGATTAACAGCTCAATCACAAAACCAGTCATATGCGGACAAACGCGCACACACACACAACAAAATTACTGACCCACTCGTCTCTCAACATCAGCAGAGAGGAGAAAACAGATATGTGACTGAGTCAGAGAAGGAGGCCACATAGAACAGTCAAAGCCAATGCAAACATGGCTGATTTCCTAAAAAAGCGTTTTGTAACAGCTTACACAATATAGTCTTTTGGCCCCCTTTATGTTCTCATGACAAACAAATGTACTCTAATTAAAAGCATAACATCAAATCATTAAATATCTTCTGGTGATATTTAAAATCAAAAGGCATCATTCGTTACATCTCCTTGCCTTGATTATTTTCATGTTCTTTTACTGACTGAGATCTAATACAGCAGTTGTCAGCTCAAATGATGTCCCACATGGTAAAAACATAATATTTTATTATGTATATTATAAAGATCTGTTTTACAGTTGAAGCATAACGTTCGTAGAGCATTTAATATCGTTTTATACCATATATCAAAAACGCTAGTGTTTTAAAAATGTTACGGAATTTAAAAAATGTTTGAATAACGTTTATATAACCACACAATAATGTTTTAACATGCTAGGGAGATTGAATGCTAATGGAATTGAAATGTTAGGGAGACATTCCTACAAGCTAAAATGATTAGCTGGGTTAACCATGCTGACGGCTACAGCTTCACCAATAAGCTAAAGAATAAATTTCTGAACAAATTTTAAATATTAATAGGAATTTTGAAATATGCTAATTAAAACAGCATTTCCCTGCAGCTGGGTGTTAAATTAGACATTCAAAGGCAGAAAGCTAACATCAGGCAAACTGGACAGGCTGACACAGCCGCAAGGAATCAAATAAGATATTTTTTAAAAGAGACATCATTAAAAGAATTTCAGAAGTTTGTGTGTGAAGGAGAAAACAAGAACAGACAGAGGGACCAGACGAGGAAAGGGATCTTTTCCAACTTCTCTGATGTTCTCTAAATCAAAGAGGGCCTAAGTTCTCCTGGTTCTTCTCCAAAACAAACAAGGAACCGAACAACATTTTTTGACTTTAAGCACCAGACAAATTTCTTCCTGTTTAAATTTCTTTCTTCTGACTGCTGCAGGCACCTAAACTTTTGGGTTCTAATTTTGTATCTTCTCAACCAGAGAGAGAAGACATTAGAATAGTAATTAAATTGCATTTATCTGAATCAAAGGTAAGGCTACAGGCTTCTTTTTAATACAGTAGCTGCATCTCTGGAATGAAACATTTCTGTCTTTTTAAGACACTGGTTTACAGCTGGTTTTGAGTCTTTGAGTACGTTTATTAGCTACACAGCTAACTGGAAACATTCTCTGGATGTTGGCTAACATTTACTAAAAGTTCTCTCACAGTTATTTAAAGCGTTCTTGCAGTAATGTTGCTAAAACGTTTTTAACATAAAATATCATATCAAAAATGTTGTTCTTAAGTAGTTAGTGGAACATTTTAAAAATGTTACAGAGTTGAAAACATTTGAATAACGTTCTTTTAACCAAGCAATAACATTAATACAACGCCTCTTTAATGTTTTGCTTCTAATCCAAACGTACTATTTATAATGGAATCCAGCATAGCGTCAGACCAGCAATTGGAAGAAAACCATATATAAAATAAAAGACAAAAAATCTGTTTTCGGTAAAACTAGTGATTATTTTGCCAACAGACAAAGTCAACAAAAGGCCGTTCCCTTTTGTGCTGCTATTTAATTGCTAAATGTTAAACTTTGACCTTTGACCATGACACGTTGGGTAAGAAGATTATTGGGGGGAGTTGCCATAGCTTTGGGAAACAAATAGGTCATGAACCAGTGAAATTCCCCTTCTTTTGCATCCGGATCTCTTTCGGAAACTGTCACCACGTTCTCAACAAAAGCTACAAGGTCTTTACAGTGCAGGAAAGGAGACAGATTTGGTATTCTTTCTGGTAAGCGCTTTCAGACAAGCAGGGTCCAAGAAAGGCTGCTGAATTTTAATGTCTCCATTCCAAACAGCAAGTGAAAACTTTACTGGCTTGGACCGCAGGTGCAGGGCTGTAGTGACAAAAGCTGCACAGAATGTATTTGGTCTTGGCCTATAGAAATGATACAATGATTGCTTTTTATGGGCTTCTGAAACAGTCCTGATATAACCTGCAACACCCCTCTCAAAAGGGAAAATTCCATCAAGCAAAAATAATGTCTCGTGTGTATTCATGTTTAAAGGCAGGATAGGCGATTCCGCCACTAACATTTTTTGTTATGCTGGTTAAAAGTCTCTTCACATCCTGATAGCAATCACTAAGTAGTCTAAATATATTTATATAAATACGTCTGCTGTCCTGTGAAAAGCACAGAACTATAAAATATTTGTCCAATCATTGTATTCGGTCTGAATGCAATGATTGGATGTCCTACTTGCCTGTCAAACTATGTATGTGTTTGGAGGAGGCGTAGCTTTGAAGCGCACTCGGAAGGGAGGCGGAATCTTATGCTTACAAAGCTGGATTACTATTGCTAGCCTCTTTGAAATTGCCTAACGTACCTTTAAAGTTTACAGTAACATGACAAATGTCAATGAAGCATGAACGCCATGTTGTTCTTCCTTTCACGTCTATCCATCCATCTCTGTCTGAGTCAAATTAAAGACTAGAGAAACTTAAGTCTGAGTCAAGGCAAACAACTTCAAATGAACACACAACATAATCCTTTTTTTTCATGAAAACGCTTCCGTTTTAGAGCTATTTTAAACAAGGTCGTCATCAGGGTGGGATAACCAGAACACCGTCCTCACCCCAGGATAAAACACAGCAGACTCGAACCCTAGTCTTCACAAACCAACTGCTCACTATATGACATAAGCATGTGCACAAGCCACTGCACCACAGCACTTTTTTTTAAGTACACTGTTTTCTTTCTTTTAGCAAATCACATTATATCTAAATACAACTCAAATTATTATGATTCTGTATTATGATTATTACAATTCAGAATCTCCAGACAGAGTTCAGATGGAGTGAATGTGTAGTTAGATACTCGAGCTGTGCTCACACTCCTTACAACGTTACTTCGTCAGTCTATTATATTTATTTTTCTGTCTTATTTTTATTTCTTTCGATCTTCCCTTTATTATTAATAAAGTGGTCTGTCATCGTGTCTTTGTATAAAACTGGGCTTTTTGTACGACAGATCCCCTCAATGACCCCCTCTCTGTACGACAGATCCCCTCTCCAGCAATCTCTTTTCATCTGAGCTGAAGGGAAAAAGCCGTAGATCAATACAACTACAAAAGACGACTAACCACACAGAAGAGGGTTTCCAAAAAAAAGACGCATTGATCTGTGTGACAAGGCAAGAGTTGGCGACGCACACTACAGTATGTTGTATTAAAGCATAGCTTTATTATTGTCATAGCTTCATTAATATTCTTATTAAAAACTTTTGTGTTTATTGTATTGTTCTGTCATTGTTAAGCACCAGTGCATCAAGACAAATTCTTTGTACTTGTAAATCCACAGCACTGGAAAATAAAGATGTTTCTGATTCAGAAAGAAATACATTATATAAAAAACATCGTTACCTGAACCCAAAACCCTTATGAAGTCAAAAAGATTTTGTAGCTTTTAGCTCGTGTCTAAGGGTTATATAAATGCTATTTAAATCCTGTTTTATTTAAAAAACCGCTCTCCCCCGAGCCAATACGTGAGGCCTTTAAATACTACTCTGTGAGACTCTATGCTTAGCCTCTCTGACAGAGGCATGGTGAATCAGCTAGTTGCTAAAAACAAACGTCCATCTCTTTTCCTAAACACTTGATCATCACCAGCCATGCTTAAAAAAACATTCTTTTCATTTAGTCATGAGTCAATTACACTGTCAAATAATCATTATTTTTGGCAGTTGCCATCTTCCCCATCCCTCAGTCCTCTACACCTATCCCTGTCCAGGAAAAAATCACACAATGTTTTTCAAATGTAATATTTTCTGTCTGCATGAGATAAATTAGCTTAACATAAATTTACATTGTAAGCATGGCACCAGAATTACAGTTCTGACTAATATTGCAGTTGTGATAAACAACTAAGTACACTGGCTCAACCAATAGTGCGATTTGATGGGTAGAACTATCTGCATCTGCGTGTCTGACCAATAAGGAGGCTTGGATTGTTTGGGAAACCATTCTGAAAGCAATCATTATTTCTGCAATTTTCAGTTGGTGATGTTACTGGTACCAAAACTGCACTTTTCACCC
>JAZGTJ010013106.1:0-15295 GCA_036877575.1 Botia almorhae
CATAACAGATGCACATGTGGGTCAAAGGGAACCCCCGTTGTCAATCAAGAGACAAAAGTAGAAAGAGGGAGGTCATTTGTATATGAACTCATTAGAGAAAGTAGCGGGGGGTCATTTTTACATCTCCTTCTGTCCTTGAGGCGATATGTATGAAAAATGAGAGCAAAGTCTAGGAAGGCGAAGGCCGCGCTTGACCCGAAAATGCATTGCAGTGTTTGCCGCTAAATCTGAATGGATGTGCAGTGACAGAGCTACAATACAGGATGTGCTACACAAACACAAAACAGAGAGAGAATCCTGTTTAGTCAAAAAATCCTTATCTTTCAATGCAAAACCCAGTGAAGTGCAAAACTGTCATGGAAAATCGGAGTCTCAGCTCAGGGGCAAGTTGATTGCGCTAAGGCTGCATAAAGCATCTCTGTTCTCTGTCTCTCTTTCTCTTTCAGTCTTTCCCATTTGTTATTCTCCTATACTCCTTTTTCCCCTACCCCATCCCTCAACAAAATGCCCACTGCAAATAAGTTATGCATGAGTCAACACAAAAGGAAATTGAGCAAATGCTAGGCATGTTTGCGTGGCATCTGCTTTGAGGGATTGCAGTGTGACTAAATAGGCAGCTTTCTGTCGGTCAGCCCATCCACACCTGCCTCCCCAGCTGGACTGCTACGCTCTCTTCTGCACACAGCCCATTTCAAATAACTCCCAGCTGCTGACTGTATTTTTAGCCACAGCTTTTATTTTCACACCTGCGGAGAGTGTTTTCACAGTCGACTTTGGGCTTTCCCCCCTCTGGGTTCAGGCAGGTACAGTAAATGGAAACACATGTTGTTTACTCATCAAGTTTCATCAGCCTGTTTGCGTGAAGAACAGGCCTGTCTCCAGGCTGGACCCTAAGCCAGAAAAAAATCCTGGTTTTATTCTGCGTGACAATCCATTTTAAGGACGTGTGGCTACAAAGACTACAAACACGCATATTGAGGGGTTGTTGTAAAACCATATTCAAACATGCAAAACCTGGGCAATATCCAACATATGACAAACAACAAACTCAGCAAAATTATTTAAGAGTGCCAAAATGACACCTGGTACGCCTGGGCCAATGCAAAAATTAGCAGAACAACAAATGCCAATTTCGAAACTTGTAAATATAGAAATAGAAGTTTTGTAAGAGCACTGCAGATGAGAAACTGAAATGCGCTGGGGGAGTGGGAGGTTTCGCTCATCTTCACCATCTTCATGTACAGCTGGTTAAGGGTAGAGATGGTGGGATTACATTATGAGTCTGACCTAGTTGGGAGTTGCCTCCAGAGACTGAGATACTCTCGCCTCAGTGGCTTAGATTGGCTGTAATTTCTCCCTGCTGGTGAAGAAGAGAGACAACAAGAAGGAGAGGCTGGCCGAGATGGGCAGACAGCCTTTGCTTTAGAGTCTCAGTGTTGACCCTGGGGCTCTTCGGGATATTGCTATGTGGGGGTGGTGGTTACAATGCATGACTGTGCTCTGGCTCAGGGGCTATATGAGTTTCAATCTCTGCCTCTTAATTTGAGCCTGTGTTTGTTAAACTCATTGATTTCCTCTGATGTTGAGATCTGACCTTCTGTACATGGTGGATGTGCTAGTAAAAATTGCTGGAGATTGTTCTTTGTTGCTTATGTGACCACAAAACTATAAATGAATAAATAAAAAATAATAGTTTAAAATTTAAAATAAAAGTTTAAATTATTTTGTTACATAAAAAAAATGCTACAAGAGACATAAGAAAGAGACTTCTGCACAATACAGCAGAATGGTTGCCAGGGACAACACATTTTGCGGCCTCTATGTGGCTAGACAAATTGGACCATCTTGTGTAATGCATGGCAATATTATCTACTATCCAATATAAAACAAATGTGTTAGTCGATATATATGGTAGTTAATAACAAATAGCTGCATGAATAATGACAAATAAAATAAAAAGACGCCATTATATGTTGCATTGCTTGTGTGACTGAAAGAGTGATCTATGAATGAAGCTAAATACTGCATGTATATAGTTTTTTCTGCAGGTGTGCTTCTCTTTATTTTAATCTCTTGTGTCAGAGCCAGCTAGCCTTTATCAGAGGGGTTGAGGGGAAATGTGTTCCAGACAGATTAGCCCCTGCTCTGTGCCAAGGTTATAAACAGCCTGTTATCGGTCTCCCCAACAGAGTAATCCGCACTGTATCAGTACCCAAACATATGGGGCCACACAAAGACAGATATGCCCTGATGGACACCTCATTTTAATTGCAATGAAAACAGGGTTTGAACATTTCCCCTCCAAAAAACTGACAAAAAAGCACCCTGGGACTAAATTTCGCTGCGTGTGCTGGAGTCTATTCTTTCTTGTGTCTGACATGTACATACACCGTGTTTAAAGATGAGTTTTTGTGTTGTCTCTGAAGGTCATTATTCATTTTCCTTGTTTAACTTACACCACATTTATTCAGGTTAATTGATCTTCGTTTAACATTAAATCTTGTCCCAGTGCTTATCTGTGTGCAAAGCTCCAATATCCAATACCTGCGTTATCTAAGACACTTCTTAGCTCATTTTATGAAGCAGTGTGATTAATATTCATTGAGTGGCAGTTAATTCTGCTCAGAAACATAAAAGAGAACTACATAAATACACACATGATGGGAGCCTCATGTGAGATAAGACACCTTTTTAAATAATACAGTGCTAATTGAAAAGAGAAACGTGTATTCCTGCAAATTCTAAAAAAGTGATATTACGCCTAAATTGATATGTATTGTTTTGAGTGAGTTTGCCTATGGTTTACAATAGCTTTCTCAACCATTATGGAGGATAGCCAGACTGAGCAGTAATGGCCTTGGTAGCCATGGAAACATTATCGCGGTGATAAAATGCTACATGACATCGAGAGCACAGTGAATCGATGAAACTAAACAGCATTTTATCTGACCAGCCATGAAATCCCAGTGTTTAGAACACAAATTTATGAATGAATTACCTGACCGTCAGGTTTAGCAGGACTTTGCTCTGACAGAAAGCGTTGTGCTGACGCCTCTGTCCTCCACCGCCTGGGAAAGCAATATATTCTGAAATTTTTATATACTGCCCACAGATTTAAAAGTCTTGTTCAATAAAGTTTAAAATGTCACAGAGGGGCAATAACCAGAATCACATAAATGTTCAGGACTCGGAAAGCTATGCAAAAATGGCAGAGTCCTTTTCCTCAAATGCAATAAACTTTTATGTGTTTCAATCGGCCATAAAAATGGTTTTGCTTGTTGTCAACGTGTGGTACATTTTATTAATATTGTCACATTTGCCAACAGGCTGTGTCAGTCTGCTTTTAAGGGGGCAGCTGTGACCTAATGGTTAGAGAGTTGTAACCAGAAGGTCTCTGGTTCAATTCCGGCAGGAAACAATTGAGGTGCACTTGAGCAAGTCACCTTACCCCCAACTGCAGTGCTTCCCACTGCTCCGAGTGCGTGTTCACAGTTTGCAGTGTGTGTTCACAGCTCACTACTCCAATATGTGTGCACTAACCCAGATGGGTTAAAAGCAGAGGACAAATTCTGAGTATAGATCACCATACTTGGCCTGCACATCACTTCACTCCAATCCATTTTATTAAGCACATTTTTTAAACCTCACTTTTTTACTAGCACTCTTCTTAAACTTCATTTCTTAAGCAGGTGATGAACCGAAACCGCACACGCCCTTCTGTTTATGTAAATGTCAATATATCAAGCATTTCTGTAGTTTGAGCTTGGTCTGAGCAGACATCTCAGAGCATCCAAAACCCTTATTAAATCAGTGGCTGCTGTGGGGAACACCCGCTCGCCCGCCTGCCGATGTGCTTCTGCTCTGGCTGGCTGGCACGCAAATACTCCTGGTGTCTGTGCATCTTTCGCCACACGTGAAAGAGCAGAGCGCTGGCATTGAGGGGTTAACATCGACTCTTATCCACATGCTTGCTCAAACATTTTGTTCCAGCAGGCTGCTTTAAGCCATTACCTCTCGCCACATTGCCACGCCAACTCATATGCTGGATGGCCTCCCTCTCCCATGAGCACCCTGCTCCAGACCGTTACACAACTCAACAACCCCCCTCCCCGACCTGCATGCACACACACATCATCCGACACCCCCCAGGTCTATATATCACATTTAACACTCTGACAGTAACAGTCTATAATGTTTCAATTCTACAAAATCACTCTGCCAACTCCAGGATAGCTGAGCGGAGACTGAGGAAAATAAATAACCCCCTCGGCCAGCCACAGTCCATTTCAGAATAGGAACGAAGAAAAGAAAGGAAGGTGGGGAGAGGGGCAATTTTAGCCCTCATAGACTTTTCCATTTCCTGTATGAATGATTACAGCATGCTGGCAAAATGAAATGGGGTAATTAATTTGTCACTCGGTTTGTTTCGGCGAGACTTGGCACCCAAAGTCGAGCAGGTTCTTAAGAGAGCGACACAGGAAGTGTTTTAAACTGCAAACACTGTATTAGGTCAACTGACTAAATACAGATTGAAAGGTTGAATAAATCAATGGACGCTGAATGACTGAGCAGGTGAAACTGGACTTTGTTCGGATTTAGCCATTGTTACATCTACAAAAAGGTTGCCTTTAATAAAAAAAAAACTCTTACATAAAAATTAAAGACCCTAGTAGCTTCTGAGAAAATTATGATACCCTTTTCAAAACTTCCACAAAGGGAGTTTTTATTGTTTATGTTGGCCCAAAAAAACTGTTTAACTGTTAGGCTTTTGACTAATTTGTATTTTCTTACATGGAAACCAGACAACATGCTGTTGCCATGTTTTTTGTTTTTGCCTGCAAATCTTAAAGTTGCCTACCAGGGAAAGATTTACCTCAGCTAGATTCAATCATTCCAGCTGTACACAAGCTTCCTGTGTTTCACATCCAACATTTGTTTTGCTCCACAGGAGTATTAACATAGACATATTGTCAACTGCTCCTGCTCCTAGGAACCATTCATTTAAATTCGCCTATTTGAAACACTTCAGTTTGTCACCATTATTCTTTCCCAGCACACCACCAAGTCAACAGAAACAATGGCCCTATTTTTCAAGCTAATGGTAGGGCTTGCCTGCCATTAGCTAAAAAGGCGTTCGCCTTTGAATAAGTCTCTCCAAATGTGATTTCTGTTTAAGAACGAATTTGAATAATTAATTATTCGACAAACTGGGCACAAATAACAGTAACAGAGCTCTGGGGTTAAGGCGTTAAGTTTGAACAAATTTGTTCAGCCCTAAGGTCAATCTTAGTTCTCATTTGAGAGCTAATGTTTAAGGATAGCAATCTCAGCCGAATTTAATGAAACAGAAGTAAAAGATAACGTCTCTTTCGATCCTGTCAACTTGGGAGCTGTCTATGCTGCTTTCTATGCTGCTCTGCTAAGGTGTCCTTCATAATGGACAAAAACGTGCGATTTCACCATGCATTTGCCTGGAGTGCGAGTTCTCCACTTTACTGCAGTGCTTATTTGCTGACTCCTGACCTGAGGTCATGACCTGCACTCCAACTGTCAAATCAAAGACCGGTCAACTCACAATTATGAAAGCTACACTCCAATGAGAATGTGATTCATAATCTCAATGAGAAATTCAATAACTAGCCAGTCATCTTTAGACACGCAGATGTGCACACGCTCAAATGTAATCAATTGTAACAGACAAGCATCTCCCTGAAATATTTCTGTAACCACAATTATAATAACAACTTTAAGCAATTTTGTTAACAGGGATGGATCAAGTATGGTCTTTTTGTTGTCACCTGACTAGACGATTAGTGAGAATAATGTTTTTAGCTTTATTCTTTTTAGCAGGGATACCTAAATCAATATGCTAATACTGTACTGTTCTTTTGCTGCAAGTTTGAACAGCAAACTCTTTTAGAAAGTTTATTGTAAATTGTAGTCTTGTTTCTTATCCGTTGTGCCAATTGCTGTTATGCCAGTTTAAAGGCATCCTACCACGAGCCTTGCACATGACAGTTTATTAAGTTTAAAACAGTCACATTTTTAAAAGCCCATCTTAAAAAAAATTTGCATGGAACTCATGCATGGAACTTAATTTATCATTCAGTTCTCCAAAATAAGCTTGAGATCCTCCAGCAGCAGAGGTCATCTCACAAGCTTTTATTTGTTTATCCTCTTCTGTTTATTCTTGCAGAGGACTGTGTCTGTGGGTGCCAGCGCTTCATTATACATGAGCCCTCCTTGTTCCATTCCTTTGCAGGGCCACACTGTCTTTATTATTTAATTAAGTCGCAGAGTCGTTATATTAATAATTGAGTGTGAGGGGACCCAGTGAAGCCCGCGGCTGCAGCGGATGGGTCTTTCCTGGTGTGGAGTGTATTAAAAATGTGTGTATTAATGCCTTCAGGGAGTCTGTCCTGGCTGCATAAAATTGAATTGGTTATATCCAATATATCCACCCCTGCAGGGAAAGGGGGAGATAGAGCAAGTGTAGAGAGAGAGGGAGGGAGAAACAGTGAGAGAGAGGGAGGGGAAAAGAGATAGAGGGAAAGAGAAAATGACTGAAAGAGAAAGTGAACAAATGGTGTGTGTGGGGAGTGAGTAGATGAGGTGCTAGAATGTAGCCATTGGGGAAGAGAAAGCTTGGCTTGGCTCTTGGATTTGGCAAGATGTGCAGGGCCTTGACGTTAATGTCCCTGAATCAAATCAATGGATGTCCAAATCCTAAGTGTGTGGTGTGTATAGCCTTAAGGCTAAGACAGAGATGGAGTGGAAGACAAAGCAGAACGACAGACAGACAGACAGAGAAACAAGAGAGCAAGACCGATTAAGTACTGTCATTTCTGGCCTTTCTGGCTTTTTCTGGGAAATGTGGATATGAAGAAGCCTTTGTGAGAATCAATAAGACCAAGACGTGGATCGGGTCTTAAAAAGTATTAGCAACAAAAATAAAGCTCACATAAACATAGTTAAAGACTCCACGGTACCAGCGTGTGAAAGAGCACAATGCTGACATGATCATGACCTGATCGTGGTGCACCTCTAAGGACAAATGGGTTTTCAGTCCTTTCAAACAGGCATTTAAAAGGAAAATGTCTAGCATTCGTCCCTCAGAAAGGGTTTTTATGTCAAAGTCTATTTGCTCTGCACTGCACCTTTAAGCAGCCGAGCCTCCAGGCCTGTAGACGTATGAGCTTTTAACACGACCATTAAGGCCAAGGCCTAAATTATTGATCCTCTGGCTACATCAGCATAACAGTCACGTTCCCGGTATCACAACCTAACCGGGCCGTGCCAAGCCATCCCACAACCAAAATCTCTGATCTCTGGTATAATTAGGAGGATTGGATGGAGAAATCTTATGGTCTTATGGTGGTAGCTGAGGGGGCGCAGAATTGTAGGCAGTGGGGACAGGGCTTGATATCTCTCCAATCAAATCTTTAGGCAGTGCCTAAAGATGGCAGGTCTCATCCAGACCCAAATACAGCAGATAAGGCAGCAGTAAAGAAATAATAAAAGAATAATATGAAAAGAGAGAAAAGCAGAGCGGGGGCATAAATAAAGATGTGGCGCGGCAGTGTAATGAATTCTGAAGGCCGGGATCAATAATATCAGCACTCTGACTCTACCCTATACATTCACAAAGACGGAGGCTAGAAAAGAGAGAGAGAAAGAGATGAGGGGCGATCTGTTCACATACATCCATAAAGATAAGGCTTAAGAACCATCTGAATGGCTGTTTGCTGAAAGTATTTTTTTAAATTAGAATTGCTACTGAGAATTTGACATTGTGCCTGTCCCACTGCAGGCACAAACAATCCAGCTTAATGTCGAGTATTGAGGTTATCAAGAATGAGTCTGGCAGGTTGCGACAGTGACGCACACACACACGCACTGCTGAAGTGAACTGGTGTGGGGGGAGGGTGCTCTTATCTGCAGCGGTGAGATCAGACGATGAAAGAGCAAATGAGCAGTCAGCACTGATGCTGTCCACCACAGAGACAGAAAATAAGACAGACAGATATATAAAGTGTGAGCAGCTTCCGTCAATAAAAATTTGCTGTGGTGAGTAAATTAAACAGGTCTGTTCCATAATACATGTTGTAAATCACAATGTAAGAATGACTGTTTTCTTCGGCTGATGAAAGTGACGTGAGCAAATTAAATCAATGAGAAAGTTTATGCAGAGACACATTCCTAGCATTATGCCACCAAAACAAAAAATCAAGTAACAAAACTACCCATTGTGATTTTTACACAGTGAAATGTCACCTGGCCTGTGTAAATGTCACCCTGCATTGTGGAAATGGGCGGTGCTTTTGCCAGTGGGAGGGGTTATGCTATGCAAATGAGTGTGCTGGAGTTGTATCAAGGAGGCCCGGAGGCTGTGATCATTTTCTCCCACCATGCCAGCTCGGTTCCCTGATCGCTCATACAGCACCACAGCCTAATGGCAGTCCATTAACATAATTGCCAACACAACTAGTGTTCCGTGTCTGAGAGTCATTCCCTATCCTTCAGGAGGAAAATACGGAGCAAGTGAGAGAGCCAGGGAGGAAAAAACGCATAGAGAGAGAGGAATGAAAAGAGGAAATGTGAGTCATACTGCAACCCATTAAATGCTATTACCATATTAAAACTATCCATAGTCTCATTCATATAGGTGAGTTAGAAGCATTTCGAAAGATGCATTAGGATGAGATGATGGAAAGAAAACATTTGAGGGGGAAGAACAGATAGGAGGTGGAGAAAGAAAAAGACCTTAAAGAGCAGACGAAGAGAGGAAGGAAGCTGATCGGTGGGAGGTGGAAGGCTTGTATTCATTCAGGCGAATGTGCCAGACGCACACTGGAGCACAAACCAACCTGCCAGGCAAAATGAAATTCCCATTATTTTTAATTAATCCCTAATTAAAATATATTACTCCACAGATTCCACAAATCTCTCTTAATATGCAAATGCAGCCCACTGAAAGATATTTACATATCATTAATTAAAGTAGTGCATTCTTTCAGTCTAACGAGCTGTGGTCCAAGTCTGCCAAAGAAAACCCCAGCCTACACAGCAAAGTGAGAGAGAAAGAGAGAGAGAGAGAGGGAGAGAGACAGAGAAAGCAACAGTGTGCTGGACATCAACTAAAACAGGAGAACAGCAATAAAGCTGCTACCTCACAAGCAAAATATGGCTACACATTCCCTTTTTGCTTTAATGACAGCATGCACTCAACTGGTATGGAACCCACAAGTTTATGCAAATGTTTATTGATGTTCAGGATGATCATCAGTGGGGGGCAACTGGGATTTTATTTATTTTACATATTTCTAAAATTATTTTACTTTCAGTATTAAATGAAAGAAAATCGCAAATTTCTGATGTGGTCTCAGATTTTTAGACTGCACTGTACAACATCTTTTGCAAAAGTAATGGACAAGCTTTGTATGTTATATACAGGTAAAAATGAGTGCACCAAGCTTTTATATGACATGGACACAGTGATCCCTCAGTTTATATTCTGCAGATATACTGCCAAATTTGACTCACACTGTAAGTTTCATTTGAGAAGGGCACAATAAATGGAGGCGACTGGGCAGAATTCATTAAGTTGATAACCGCGGGCTCCATTACACAACTCCACAGCACT
Source organism: Botia almorhae (assembly GCA_036877575.1). Lineage (NCBI taxonomy): Eukaryota > Metazoa > Chordata > Actinopteri > Cypriniformes > Botiidae > Botia > Botia almorhae. The sequence continues at coordinate 9,644 of JAZGTJ010013106.1, forward strand.
GTAATGACTTTTGAGGATTGGGGGAATGAAAAACACAGCAAAAAGAGTAACATGTAGAAAAAGAAAATGAAAGCTTTGACTGAAAAAGAGAGAACGACAGAAAGTGAGGGAGGGATAAAAAAGATAGAGAGAGAGAAAAAAAAGAGTGTGCAAAATGGGTTGGTTAGTTGGTTTCCCTTTAGAACCATAAGCTTCAGTAATGCAAACTGTGCCTATATATTGCATTATATACTATATAACATAACTTCCTGGTTGCTAAGCTCAGTAGCCAAAGACAAAACGGGCATTAGATTACAAAAACAAAATAAGCTTTAATAAGTTCTGTAGTTCACTGGCATAACCTCTGCCCACCACAATCATTTGACACCAATGGATTAAATGGCTAATTGCTAAAACAGACACACTGAGCAGGGGAAGCACTAGATTACAGTCTAGGAAAAATGATCATGACACCCACAAGACAGGATTATAGAACACTGTGTCTGTGTTGCCGTTGACTTAATGCAGTGCTTGTGAACATCCTGTTCAGCATGTGATATAATGTATGACATCAGTACACTTCCAGTTCTGTTTCAATACATTTCTCGCTTCTAACAATTTCACCTGTATGTATTTTTGAAATAGACGATTGCAACAAATTAAAGGTTAACGTTAAAAGTTTGAATTGTGTTATAAGGTTGAGCTCAATGGTAAAACTCTATCAACTCTATAAACTGTTAACAGGGAGCTGTGTTACAGGAAACACTACTGAACTCCAACTTTAATGTTTGTGCCAGCTTAAAAATTCAGTTCTCTTAGCTGCATAGTACACTAATCCTTTAATCGTCTGAAGTGTGCAGAAAACTTTCCGCTTAAAAAGTTCCCATAGCATTTTTAAACTGTATACAGAAATTTGGCTGTCAAATAGTGGCAAGAAAAGGTTGGTATTCAAAAGCTTTGAATGATCACTTATCTATCATGTGTACCTAGCTAATGATAATCATGATTCTTAATAGCAGGCTATTCATTTCATATATCCTATCAGGCTTGATTGCTAAAGAAGTTTAAAACCATCCTACTTTAATGTTAATGGGTTTTTTAGTAGAGGCCAGTTGTGATTAAGTCTACATGGCAGATTTCCCAGGCTTGTTACATTGATTCCCTCCATACTGAATTCTGATAGGCAAAGAGATCCATCAGTCTTAACTATGATCCACCCAGTTGGCTTATTCTAACACTCCTTGGGCAATACAGTGCGTGGATGGTTGACAGCTCATGAAGTGAAGAGGCTAAACCCGAACTGAAGCTTCACTGTTTTGAATGGCTGTTTATTGAAATTTATTGAAATGGTAATAGCTGCTATAAAACAAAAGCTTCTATAAAAAGAAATACTGGTGACATCTCAGAGGAGATAAAAAAGTACAAAGCTTTTACTAAAAATGACTAAATTACTTAATCTTTAGAAGAGCACAAATTTTTACTTGCATGCGAGTTTGAATCCACTGACCACTTTGTATAAGACTTCTTTTAAAGCCTTAAGATCTATAGTAGGTCCAAAAAAGCTCATGAAATGCAGAAATCTTTCATTGACATTCATGTATTTTGTAAACATTTTAATCCAAAGTGACCTACAGTGCATTCAAGCTTTACATTTTAAAAGTACTAGTGTTGCCTGGGAATCGAACCTATGACATTTCTAGTGCTCTGTGCTGTTCTACCATGTGACATAAGACATAAGATAAAAGCTTAAGACAATGGGCATAAATATTCAAAAGTGCCCTATAAAATGTGCTTGCTGTAAAGGACATTCACAAAAAAACTTGTTGGGAAACAACAAACCCTGAACCCTGGCCTGAAAATATTTCTCCATTTACTTCTAATAAAACTACTGGCTATGTGTAGATTGTTTCACAGATAACTGATTTAATTTCCTTTTCATTACTCACTTTACCAAACTGCAAGTAAACAAAGAAGCAAGAGGTGTCAGATTAATGTAAGATTTGCAATAAATACATAATGTTTTCACACTTTGTTTTCTGCATTAATGTTATTATAGTGGTCCTGTGGTTATGCTATTCCAGGACATTAAGCATTATAATTAGAAGAGCTCCTAATTCTCCAATTAACCAAAAGAGTCGTATTTCACAGACAGCTAATGATACACTCGTTACACTTGTTACATGAATAAATTGACATTGGAATAAGTATTGTATAAGTATTAATAACTATTGCCATTGTAGCCTACTGTTAAAAATATACTTACATGTTACACTTAAATGTTGTCAGGCTATCCTCGCACATTTTTATACACACATAAAAATCTGTGTGTGGCAACTCGTCTCATACTTTATGTTGACACATAAGTGAATATGAAGAAAAATGTGCCAGCGCGAGAAAAAGATGGTATTAATATTTTATAAGGTGCCATGTTTACACCATTTCTGTTTTCCAGATTCATTCCGAGCTGAGAGTAATGTGCATGCAAGTGTGCGGGAGCGTGGTCAGGGTACTATCAGGTGGGTGGAGGGGGGAAGATCTGTGAAGGCGCACTAAATTTGGGCAGTAAGGAGTATCGCCCTGTCAGCGCGGAACACTGCACATTTGAAACGGCCCATTTAACGGCAGTGCGCGCCTATCCGCTACGCTCATTTGCATACTTCAGCGCGGCTCTGATGGATGAAGATGGATGAGAGAAAATCAACCTTGCTGAAACAACTGTTATATCAAGGTTAAACTATCCACAAAGCTCTTAACCTGCGCTTTATCTCCCCGCCGCCTCCGCCGATATCAATTCATCAATAGCACTTTATCGGGAGGATTTCCAAAAGACACGTGCTATGAGGTCTGGTAATAGAAAATCAAATGAAAGCATTGTGAATGTAGATATATGGAGGTGTCTGCTTACGATGCTGCAGGTGGATATTACAAAGAAAAATGGTGGACCGCAGCAACAGGACACTGGGGGTTGTTTTACCTGTGGGTCTGATATGCTGATGTCTATTATGTTGTTGATATGAATCTAACATAAACATAGACAAGAGACAAGCAAAAACCACTCAAGTGCTTTATTAATTATTCAAGTACACATTTACTTAACTAACAATTACTTAGAGACTACATTGTTTGCATTAAAGTGCTTAATATTTACTACTAATGTTAGTAAAAATGTTAATGTTTGTGAAAAGTGAGTACAATAGAATATCTGTTTTTACTGTGGTACCAACTACTAGGCCATTGCTTCGAAAGCATGTGGTAGGTCTAAAGAGCCAAAACAGGTGCGGTAATAATATAGCTGCTTTAATAAGTTTAAATAATAGTTCTAATGCCATCCTATTATGCACACTGTGAGAGTGTCAAAATACTTTGAATCAGAAGTGCATGCTGGTTTTTCTCTAGGTCCTTCAAAGAAAAGAGCAGAACCTGAGCTTTTGAAAAGATAGTCAGTAATAGTAAAGTACACAATTTCACCAGCTAATATGTCGACACAAGCCTTCAATAAAAGCCATCCAGTCCTTATTGACGAGGTTTAGCTTCAGGTCGAGGTAAACTTAGCTGCACATGACTTGACATCTTTTTCTGGCAGGAGGCTTGAAATGTAATATATCACTTGAACAGCCTTCTTCCTCCCCAACTCCCCAAATGCATACACACACACCTGCCACCCATGTTTCCGCTTGTACTCTTAGCAACGGAAGACCAGAACGGCTAAAAGTGGATATGTAGGACAAGACAGCACAATGCTGTTTATGCAAAAGACAAAAAAGGAAAATGACAGTCAGTCATTAATAGGATTCCAGGAGTTAACTGCAAAAGTCGAGCTGGAAGACAGAAGGAATAGGGAGGTACTGTGTGTGTGCGGTGCGAGGGGGGGTATTCAGGAAAAGCGAGGACACACTGTAAAACAGTTCTCAGTTTAAAAATGAAATATTATAGCAAAAATGCAATTAGCCAAAAGATGTGAGCCCTGCATCCTCAAGGTCAGCCGCTATTGAATATTTCACATTCAGCATGGAGGAAATAATTGCCACCCGCCTAATTACAGAAGGTTGCAGTTCTATCAGAAATGCATCATTTTGCCGTAGAGTAAGTTCCTTCTTTATCTAACATGTTTTTGCAGGGGGAAGCCCACTGGTCTACAGCAAGACCTTGAATTCCTTGCCACTAAAGGGGTTTCTGTGTTTCCCCTCGATTAAACTTCTGTCAGCGTTGAGGGCAGAGTGTGTCACGGTCCCTCAGTGTGTTTGTGGTGTTGCCAGGCGGCCATAGCGAGCACTGACCCCTGCTAAAGCTCCTGCTCCTTACCCTGCTGTGCTAAAAGGCCACCTATGCATTCACTGGCCACCATGTTGGGAAGTGATCCAAATCCATCTCCTTGTACTCTCCCTGCTTGCTCTGCTCCTCTGCATCCCGGCATGCATTTGTTGGTATTAAAATGCATAGGAGCATCTGTTGCAGTAATGTGGACTTACAGCTGAAGTGCATGTTTTTTGTTAAATCTTCACTTGCGTCATTGTTAAATTGTTATTGTTAAAATACTTTTTTTTTTACCTCAAAAAGTTTTCCTCATTGCTATGGCCCAACAATGATGTAAGTTTGGGGGGTGTCTGTCAGAAAAGTTCAGGAAATCATCAGTATTTTGCATTTACGTGTAGTGACAATAGCAGCATAGAAATTACAGCTTCAGCTTTAACTCAGACTAATCTTTAAAAGCAGTTAAAGTAATGTAAGTCATAGCAAATGAATGACAAATTTTAGAATAAAACCATAAATATTATGAAAATATTTGAGTGTCAGTTTATATTTGAGTATTATAAGTGTCAGTTAGTCATTGCTCTTTACTCGCCCACAAAACTCAATTTTAATCGTATAAACAAAGACCTAAGCTGTTTTAATACCATATAGTTCTACCAATCATATGCAGACACCACATGGCAATTATGCTGTCTTCATTTATCATTTCTCTTCCTCAATCTCACAGACAGAAAATATGTGTACTCGTGTATGTGTTCACCAAGGGGGTTAGGCAGGCTCATAGCCAGCCCTTTTGTTTCTTATGGCAGCACCAGCTTTATTAGCATACATTTGAATATTTCCCGGCAAGAGAGCGACTCATAGCTATGCGTTACCTTCACATTACGACACACATTCTCCCGTATTCCCCTGACACCATCTTCTCCCCACTGTAACATCTAACCCCCCACAGATTAAAGAGAGTGAATAGGAACTTTAGCACAGCTACATCATGCCAATAGCATTACATTAATCTTCATTAGAAACATTCATTACATGCTAAACCACCTAGGCAACATGCCTCTTCCCCAGTAGACTCTGTATGTCACATCATTTGGAGTAAGTATATGAAATAAATAGGAAAATGCACTTCCCTATTGAGACATCGCCTCAAGTGCTAAAACTTGGCTGAGGCAACACTTAAATTGTTTGGTGAAATCTAGGAAAGGTAAAAGATATCCATCTCATTTTATTACTCTAATACCAACTATCTGTGAAATAAATACACTGAAATGTCATTTGTGGGGCTTTGTAAAGTGTAGCAGGTATGTTAGGTCACATATTGCAGCTGCTGTGTATGTGTATGGGTCCCTGGTCCCCTGCCATTTTCCTGAACACAACAGCAAATAAATGTTGATCAGTGCTGATTCTGTCCAATGAGCG
>JAZGTJ010013107.1:0-15293 GCA_036877575.1 Botia almorhae
TGTAACAGAATTGAATTGATCTCTTATTGTTTTGAAAGGTCCCACCCCATGTGAGAGTGAACGGGCTGCAGCTGTTCAGGCTGGTAATGTCTTCATACCCTCCTGCACTGATACTGGAGCGTATGTGCCAATCCAGTGTCACTCCGGTGCCCAGTGCTGGTGTGTGGACGCTGATGGCAAAGAGATTTTTGGTACACGCCAGTATGGAGTACCACAGTGCAGTGAGTGTGGCCTTCATTGCATTTCTGATATGCAGTAAATATTGCATATATGTGTATTTTTCATATATAAATATTCCATAAACAGGTAATAATCTGCATGCGATGCCCTCTTTGTTAATATCCATGGTAACAAAAACAATTTTATCAATGTTATAAGCAGGTAATGTACAGGTGGGTAAATACCGTATTTATATAACCTTTTATGCATTATGAACTAATCTGGTTAATTAACTAGTCTCTTGTATGTATATGGTGCTTTAACACTTGTTGTTTTTCCGCATTTTCTGAAGCCACTGGGTTACCTTACAATTGTTGTGCTTCTTAACTAATACTCTGTTAAGTAGATGAATTATGTGTGTCAGTAATGACTAATGTGGTGAATCTTGTTTGTTTAGGCACAGGAGTAAAAGACTGCCCGTCTGAGAGGAGACAAGCCCTCTCCAGGCTCTTTTATGGCCCAGCTGGGGACTTTAGCTTAGCTTCCAAAGAAAACCGTTCACTTCTTGGTCCATGTAGCCGAGAATTTCAGGAGCTCTTGGCCAGCTCTGGTCTTCTGCAATCTTTGCCAGAGTTAGAGCGTCCAGATGTTAGAGACGTCCTGGCAGAGGTTCTCCAGGGAATGTTTCCCTCTGGGGCTCTTGCCCTAAAAGCACTCGCTCTTGCCCCTAATCCCAAGAGACTCCAGGAGAACCTATTCGGGGGAAAGTTCCTGAAGAATGCTGGCAATTTCAACTTCACTGGCACTGTTGGAACCAGAGGTACACTGAGTTTCGGTCAAGTTTTTAGTCAGATTGGTGTGACGGAGGCTTCAAAAGACTTCACGCAATTGGCCAAGACCTTCTCGGACAACTCTGCCGGTCTAAATCTAGACCAGAAGATCTCTGATGCTTTTGGACGTTCTGTGAATCTGAAAAACAACCGAGATATGATTAAACTTGTTTCCATGACTCTGGAGAACCAGCAGTTTCTCACCACCCTTCGAGAGGCCATCAAACAGCTGAAAGCAGAAGAAAACACTCAGTTAGGTCAACTGTTTCGGACCATTTTCCAGACATCTCCATTGGATGTTTGTAATTCTGTGACATCTTCACATGTGCCCCAGTGTACCAAGGATGGAAGATACCAGGAAGTTCAGTGTCAGGGCTCAGAGTGTTGGTGTGTGGATTCTCGCGGTCTGGAGATAATGGGTTCTCGCACCACAGAGCACAGACCGAGATGTCCATCCCAATGCGAGAAAGAACGTCAAATAGCTATTGCAGTCAAAGCCAGCAGTTCTGCAGGTTCTGAGGTTTTCATACCTAAATGTAAGAGTAATGGTGCTTATGTAGCACGGCAGTGTGTTGGGAAGAGTTGCTTCTGCGTGGACCGATCTGGAACAAAACTCAATCTTCAAAGCTCAGGAAGTTCTCCTCAATGTGAGTCAGAACACTAAATCCATACTTATGCTTTTAATTAGATGCACATATAAATGATCAGGCACACATTTAACAGAGCTTGGTATAGTGTGCATAAATTTCAACACATTCCGTAATCTTATAAGACCAGCCCTAGAAACAGGAAACACATCATGGTGGAAGTTCATTGACTACAAACACTCCTCTAAATGGACATAATCACACTGTGATTACACAGTTCTGCTCAGAATCCTGAGCTACATGATGTCATTTCAACATGTTCTAATTTAATGATATTGTTCTTTATTAATCTTCTAAAGGTCCCACGAGCTGCCAGGTCACAGCAGCCCAGCAGTTCCTGACTACAGTGCGTTCTGTTCTGTCCAATTCATCATCTGTATCCCAGCTTTCTGAAGTGTACATCCCGCGTTGTACCTCTGATGGCAGCTGGCACCAGATCCAGTGTGATGGACCTCCGGAACAAGCGTTTGAGTTCTACCGTAAGTGGATCCAGATCATCAATGCTGGAAAAGACCTGCCTGTGTCAGAAGTTCTTGGTATCATACGAGCATACGCAAGAGATACAGAAGCCATGGCGACATTCCGAGCTTTCCTTTCTGAATTATTTATGTCTGAGCACTACAAAGTATTCCCTGCCCTGGCGAGGTTTGAGAAGTTCTCCGATATTCCATCTGACATGTTAGATGGGAATGTTGAGGCCATTTCTGGACCATCGGTTTTCCTGAATCCATTATCTCTGTGGAGGCTTCTCAGAGGAGAAGATACTGGTTATCCAGGCCAACTGTCCGACTTCAGTCTTCCTCTTGGGAGCTTCCATCTGCGTCAGTGCTGGTGTGTTAGCCAACAAGGGAACATAGTAGAAGGCAGCAAAGCTTCTATTGGGCAAATTCCCAAATGTGAGTCATACTATAATAATTTAGTGGCAATACTGACATATCTGCCACACATTTTCAAATATTTCTTCATAATTGATTAAAATCCTCTTCTTAAGTGTTCTGTCTCCTTCCTGTGTCTCTTCAGGTCCAGGCACATGTTCTGTGGTTCACAGCAAGGTCTCTGAGTTCCTGAAGCAGGCTGAGGAGCTGATCTCGCTTTCAAACAGCTCTCATGTGCCTGTGGGTTACGGGTTTCTCCTGGCTGAGAGTGTCTCTCTGAGCCCTGAGGAGCTGGAGCAGATGCGTTCCTCCAAGTTCCTCATCGCTCAGACTCTTCTGAGCACAGACTCGCCGCTGAGACTTGCTGCTCATTCCAGTAAAATCTCTTATGTTTTGTGTTCTTATCCGCTTGCTTGTAAGGTTGTATTTATAGGGTTATTTGTCTTTCATTGTCATAAAAATATCTCCCTCTTTCTCTTCTCACAATTTATCTCGGTTCGTTACAGGAGTAGCTCAAACAAAATTGAATATTCTGTCTTTAATTACTCATATTTGCATTATTCCAAATTCTCTTGGTTGAAACACAAATACAAATATGCTTTTCTTTTTTACGATTAACTAAAAACCCTTATTAGTTATCAAGTTAGATAACAATATTATAGTTAGTCACTAATTAAACTAAAAGTGACTAGCTACATTGTTAATTATTTCTCCAGAATATAGGGTTAGGATTATTTATTTCACAAAAAAAAGTTCTCCAAGATTGTCTGTACTTTGTCATTAAACACGTACATGATTTTATTTACGTAAAATTTTTATTTTTTATTTGGCCATTTTGATAATCTGAGATGTTAACAATTGTTACTGTGATGCTGTACTCGCACATAATTTAATCAGCTTTAATATCTCAACAGCCCTACATTTCTACTGGCAGAGCAAACTGATGACCAGTGAGAAAGACAGACAGAGTTTAATGCTGGGCTACCAGCCCTACATTCCACAGTGTGATGCTTATGGCCAGTGGCTGCCCAGCCAGTGTTACCCCAGCACAGGTGACACCATACTCTGCTTGTAGATTATTATCTCTGGGACTGTTGATCTACCCCAAAACATCCCAGCTAACAATTTTAGGTTGTAAGAACGTTTCACTAACATTTCCATTAGTACCAAAAACATTACATTTTTTTAATTTGAATGTTCTAGGAATGTTTTTAAATGTTGTATTGCTTGGTTATAAGAACGTTAGTAAAACTTTTCTGTAACACTTTTAAAATGTTCCACTAACAACTTAAGATTAACGTTTTTGATATGTAGATATATAATGTTAAAAAAAGTTCCACTAATGTTACTGCAAGAACTTTTAATTGAACTGTTGTCGTCTCTCTGACATCACAGGTCAGTGTTGGTGTGTTGATGAGGAGGGCAGATACATAACTGACTCTCTGACTTCTCGTTCTACGCCCCTTCAGCAGTGTAAGTGTTTTGTTTAAATATCATCTGTTTTTAATAAAAATCAATGTAGTAACTTGACTTTCCTAAAAAAAACTGTGAAGGTTCGTCTACAGCAGTCTGAGAAAGTCATGTAGCAATTACATTGCTAAAAACATGCCTTCTAACATCATCGTCGTAAATACTGATGAAAGCTTATTTGTAATAATTTATCGCTTAGGCCAAACTACTTGCCAAAGACTCCAAAGTCATTTCCTGCTCTCTGACTGGAAGCAAACAAGCTCTAACAGCACTTACACATACAGCCCATCATGTGACGAGGTGAGCTTGTGTTTTTGGTTTATTTGGTTTGTAACCATTGGAGGTGCTTGAGACACTGTATAAACAAATGTGTGTGTGTGTTGGTGTGTGTGTGTTGGTGTGTGTGTGTACATGTATGTGTGTGTGTGTGTACATATGTGTGTGTGTATATGTATGTGTGTATATGTATGTGTGTGTGGGTGTGTAGGATGGCAAGTTTTCAGTACTCCAGAAGTCCAGTTCAGGACGTTCACTGGGATTGTGTGTGAGCCCCATAACTGGACAGATCATCCAACCTGCCGCCCTCAGTCCATCTGGAGAACTGCAATGTAATGTTTTATTTATCTTCCTTTGCATTTGTTCGGGTCGAATACAACGACTGGAAGACGATTTTACAGTCCTGCGCCTTCCACAGAAGACATATGTTTATATAAATGTATTTAGACCACTTTACTTGATTTCTGTCAGGATGTGAAGAGACTTTCAATCCGCTTAACAAAAATGTTTCTGGAACAAATCGTCTAGCCTGCCTTTAATTTAATGAAGTGTTAAATACTGTTGTAGGTCCAGGTTGGTGCTCTCTTCAGAAGACTCTAGCACTGCGGAGAGAGGCTGGTGTCGGGTACGAGCCCGAATGTGTTCAGGACGGTCTGCACTTCTCTCCCCTGCAGTGTGACCTGTCCGACTGTTGGTGTGTATCACAAACTGGACAGGAGCTTCCAGCCACACGCACCCCTCGCAGCACAGGACGAACCCCAGCCTGCGACAGTGAGCGAAACTGAGTTTCATACACACACACTTTAACACGGTTTAAATTCAACTTTTCTGATAGATATATTGTAATAGGGAACCTACAGTCTGTTTTATACTTTAGGTAAAGACATAAGAAACTTTAAAGATCAAAAAAAATTCCGTCATCATTCACTCACGCACATGTCATTTCAAATCATATGTCATTCCACACATATATTTTCATGTGTGGAAAATAAAAGATGTTTAGCCCTAGGTTAGTGACTGGCAGCCCCACTTCTTATTTACTTTCCTTGTACGAGCAATAAGAAGCAGTGTCATAATTTTTCTTATGTTTTATCAAACAATAAAAGCCAAACAGGTTTGGAACAACATAAGGATGAGTGAATGATGACGAGTTTTATTTTGGGGAAACTCTAACTCACTCTGAGTCTCTTTAACTTTAGTGCACCGGAACCTATACGATAAATGGCCAATAAAAGTATTTATTATAATTTAAAGTTACTTTAGGAAGGTCTTATACAGTAAAATGTGATGTAACATTACGCTTCCTGTTTACAGTTCCCGAGTGTCCCATTCCATTTGGCGACATTTCCCATGGTGCCGTTCTGTGTGACACAGAGAGCGTTGCAGGTCAGCAGAGGCAGCGCTGTGAGCTGTTCTGTTACCACGGTTACATCAACGCCCTTCCAGTTGCCAAATTCCTGTGTGATCCTCAAGCAAAGATCTGGCTGGATGATGCTCCAGTGTCTTACGCCTGCCAAAGTAAATACAGCGCAAAGCTTAAACAAAATTTCCACAGTTATCTCTTAGATAACAACCCAGCAGAGTGTAATGTATTGAAATGATATGCAATCTGTAACTTTTGACTCTCTGGCCATCTCTGTGTGAAACATGAAATTGCAGGTTATGTTACATACTTTTATTTATATAGGATAAAGTCAGAGGAAGCCAAACTGACATTTCCCGGGAAATCTGACCCAACGACTCAAATTATAAATCATTACTTTATAAACTTACCATATTAAATCGGGGTAGGGTAAGAAAAATGAGACATTTTAAACGCTAATCTGTTATGTCTTTGCACACTAAGTGATTTATATTTGTTTTATTGAAAAAAGTTACAGGTTGCAGCTGTAATATAGATATTCCTTTGGTGTTTGTGTCTGTCTGTTTGTGTATATGCTGTATGTGTGTTGTTTGTCAGGGCCTCGGGTATTACAGACCGTGCAGGTGAATGTACAGCTGCAGGTGACACTGGCTGAGGGTCAGGGCAGCTGCGGCACACAGAGAATTGAGCTGCAAGCCGCTTTGCTGCGTGACATTAGAGCTGCAGGCCCCTGCAGCCTGCAGGTACAATACACATCTTATAGTACACTGTAGCACAGATGCCTGTTGCCTACATACACACACTAGCACATACTCTACAAATCAATACACAGGTGTCATTGACTATTAGTACAGTGTAGGGCAGTATTTAATTATATAACACCACAGACATTATTAACCAATAGGTAGGTACAGTAATTAATAAACTGCTCGTATAATGTACAACATGCAGACGACAAATATAAACTTACGATAGCTCTAGTAGTCCAAATGAAATGTGTGATTGTTTTATTTGTATATTTGTTTGTGCGTGTGAATTTGTAAGGTGACCTCATCCGGCCGGGCCAGCTCGGTTTCACTGTGTGATGAGTCGTCTGTGTTTCTTGACTGTTTGAATGACAAGGAGGTCATTGTACGCGTGACCTTTAAAGCCCGCCTCTCTGACCTGCCCATCCAATCACTGCCTGATCTTCATGACATTGGTGGGAGCAGCGTTTCTCTGAAATATTTTTTCCTAAATCTTAGATATTTCTTTTCATTTTTTTACATTACTGCTTTGCTTTTCAAAATGTTCTTAGTCCTAAAAGAAATAGTTTGTTTACAGGGTTTAAATTAAAAGGTTTAAAATAAATCCCAGATTTTCAGTCAAACCTTTAAACCTCACCGTCCATGCACGTGGGTTTGTGTTTTCCAGACGTGGCACTTAGTGAGGAGAGGCTGTTAAATGACGTGAAGGAATTAATTCAAGGAGAATCATACCGATCCACATTCCTCTACGACGGCTCGCTGGCTCTCTCCACTCTCCCCTTGTTTAGCTGTATGCCTGGCTATATGCAGCTCCCAGAATCCACTGGGTGTGGTATGTTGGCTTCTGTACCCATTGGTTCTCATAATGACAGGCTGGCCCGTGCCATATAAAGAAAGTGGCTTTACCTATAAAGCGCTCCGTGGCTGATGCATACTTTAGTCTACTCATGTGTGGAAAGGTAGAAATGTGACATAGAGAAGTGTGTTTGTATGTTTATCCACATTCGTTTGTGTGACCACCCCTCTTTCTCTCACACACAGTGCTGTGTCCTGCCGGTTCATTCTCTAGTGGTGGAGTATGTACTCCGTGTCCTCGTGATACCTTCCAGGCTGAGGAAGGGCAGGTCTTCTGCTCTGCCTGTCCCACCGGAACCTCCACTGTGGCCCGAGGAGCCTTCAGTGCTTCTCACTGTGAGTAAAGACCAAACTAAGCCAGCTGAGTCACATTCACTCTAAATCTGGATCTGAGAAAGAGATCTAGAATCAACTCAAGTAGCAGGTGTGGATGGGTTTGGCTTTGAATTAATAATACAGTTATACATAGAAGCTCTGTCAGAGTGTAGATCACGGGTTTCAGAAGCTCCGGTAATTCCAGTGGCTTTTTACAACTGCTGATATTTGCAGAATTCCCTAAATGGGAATCTATAATTTTAAAAACGTACATTTGACACATTATTTTTCAAGGTTCGTATAAATGAATTACAGTTTAGCTTTTTCTCCACTTCCCTATAATTTGTAATTCTCTCTCTCTCTCTATTTCACTCTCTCTCTCTCTCTCTGACTATCTTAATACTAAAGGTCGTACTAAATGCCAGCAAAGTAAACTGAATTGTACAAAGAACGGCGACTTCCTGTTGGCCCAGAAACATCCTCTGTCTGGCCAATGGTTGTGTGTTACTCCACAGGGGGAGGAGCTTTCTTGGACATCCTCTGATGGTTCAATGACAATTGAAGAATGTCAAGGTATATGCAACATTTACATGCATTCACAATTATGCATTTGGTGGCTACTTTTGTCCAAAGCGACTTGCAATACATTTGTGATGTATATTTTATCAGTACGTGCATTCCCTAGGAATCGAACCCATGACCTTGGTGTTGCTAGTGCCTTACTCTACATATTTGACTAGAAACATTATATTGTATGTGTTTTATTGTATGTATTTGTATTGTTTATGTGAATTCCCTCACTCAACCTTTTTCTGTCTGTGTGTCTGTCTGTGTGTTTGTCTGTGTGTGTGTAGTAATGGAGAAGTTTGAGGTGGTTTCCACTTCTTCCCTGCTTAAATCAGAGAGCGCTGACATACTGAGCTCTGATTCTTCAACCCAGCCAATAGAAACACAGCTTAGGAAATGTGTGCTGGGTGAGTTATGAGCAGGATGTATTGCTGTAACCTGCAGTTCAATCGGTCTCAGCTCAGTAACAATAGCAGTAACTACAATTGATCAATGTCTCTCTTGGTCTCTGTCAGACTGTGCTCAAAAAGACTCGTGCCAGCATGTGACCATTTTCAAGGATGAAGAGAAAACATATTGTGAACTCTACAGCACTAACGCGGATAATGTTGAATGCAAGACCTCAGGACAAGTACGACCGAGCATGTACACTTTCCCCCATGTAAACTGCATATTAAATGAAGTGTATTTATTAGTGATGGTCTTAGAACTTGAGTTAGATTTGATCTTAAAACTCATTTTGCCCTACGAAGCTTTCGCATAACTATGTAGCCACTCCCTACAAAAACAGATCCTCATTTTAGCTCCTAACTTAATGTCAACATTGATTTAAACAAAGCTGGACCTCTGCCTGAGTTACAGTGTTTGTGCTGGGCCACCTGTTGGAGAAATAGGACATGAATCATATTTGACTGTAATTTTCGTCATCTGGCACTGGTCTTTTTTTTCTTGGTGGCCCTCACATCTTAGTTTCCACAGTGACATGATTGTTGCCAAAAATGTTTGTGGTTTGTTTGGCATTGCAGAGCAAAGGGTTTCTGGGAAATGATGGCGCTGAAACACACCAGACACTCAGCTGTGTTCTGAAAATAAAAGGAGATAAACCCAATTTGATGGTGCTGAGAAAAAAAGGTAAGACCATCAGAGGTTAATCACATCACACGTTTCCTGCGTTGACATTTATTTACATTTGCGCTATTAGCAGACGATTTTAATGCAAAGCGACTTACATTGCATTCAAACCCTTCTTTTTTATATCATTACGTGCTCCCCGGAAATCGAACCCACAACCATTGCGCTGCTAACGCAATGAACTTAGTTAATGAGCTTTAGTTAAAAGGTTAAGTTGTGGTTTGTGGGTGATGATTTTAACATGGTGATTTATGTATTTGTGAAAACCTGAATAAAGTAAATTGTCATAAAAACACTCCTCAGACTTGTTCTGTTATGAGATTAAATATTGTTCCATGTGAAATAAACAACCTGATACTTTGAAACTCCTCTCAGAAACAGAGGGAGTTTGAACTTGTCTCCATCTCTCAGTTTCTAGTTTTTTTTGGCCACTCAAAAGCATTTAGATGCACTTGTGTTTTTTGGCCAAGTTCTTAAGAGTATCTGTTCTTCTTTCTCTCCCTTGTTCTCATTTACTCTCCTCCCTATGTTATTTGCCTAAAGGTTATGAATTCAGCACAGCAGGACAGAAGAGTTTTGAGAGACTGAGTTTTCAGAAGAGCAGTTCTGGAGTGTATCGCACACTCGTGTTTGATGCGAGCAGCGCGGCTCTGGCTGACGTCCATCGTTTCTGTGTCAACTCCTGCAGTCGTGAGAACTGCTGTGATGGATTCATCCTCAACCAGAACGTCCTCAGTGGAGGTCAGAGTCACTCTCACTCATTACAACCAGATGTAGCTTATCTCCATTGCTCTTACACCCGAATATGGGAGACAGAGACCGGGTGAAAATTTTAGTCCAATCAATGTTTCTCAGGGTGGGTCATTTATTTGTTAAAAATACATACAGTAAATGCCCAAGAAATAGGATTATTATTAAAGGGATAGTTCATCCAAATAAAAAATTCCAAAATGTTTCCATCATTTACTCAGCCTCATGTCATTCCAAACCTATATGACTTTTTTTAAAGGTTTTTTGGGTGAACTATCCCTTTTAGAATAGATATTGAGGTATAGGGTGCATGACACCTTCCCTTCGTGACAACTAGCCCTGGTCTCCCCTACTCCTAAAACATCTGAAAGCCAGAACCTCTCAAATCACTGAGAGTAAATGCATAAGAGTTTGTGTCCTGTACAGGCTCTGTGATGTGTGGGCTCCTCAGCTCTCCTTCAGTGCTGCAGTGCAGTGATAAAGACTGGGACGTGAGCAACACAGCCTCCTCCAATCGGATCTGTGGTGCTGGTGTCCAATACAACAAACAACAAAAGCGTTTTACTTTCAGCTTTGGAGGACAGAATTTCACCATCAGTATGAACACACACAGCTTTACCTCACACAACCTTACACAAATGTGTTGTTTAAAACTATACAGTTGTTTTGTTGCTGTTTTTATGTAATTGTTAATGTGGCTTTTAGCTGACGCAGCATTACCAGCATCCAGCAAAAACAACTCTGGATACCAGGAAACTCTCATCAGCTTCCAGCGTGTCTATCTGTGGAAAGGTGTTGATATAACTTTAAAAATGTCCTTTTGCTTGTAATGTCACAAACAAAATGTATATTGTGAGAAAATATAATTAAACTTTCATATTTGTGAGTGATGTAAGTCAATCTAACAGTTTTAATATGTGTTTTTAGAGTCTGATATGAACACACGTATAAAAACGCCCTCTACTTGCGGTGGATCGGCGCTGTTAGATGATTCCAGAATTCCACTTTCTGGTATGAGTGCTGAGTGAGATGCACCCAAACTCCAGCTCTTGTTGTCATTTGTCCTCACAGAGCATCTACAATTCCAATTGAATAAATTTGTTTATATTGGTGCTTTTTGCTCATTGGTCCCTCAGACTCAGTCAAAGAAGCTTTTGATCTTCTGGAGAGCAGTGATGTAAACGTTGACCCAGATAAGGAGCTTCCCAGCCAGCTTTACTGGATCTTCAAACACCAGTACACCTTCCAGGAAGCCCAGCTGTGGTGTCTAAAGCGTAAGGCTCTTTCTATCACTCTGCCCGGTTGGTGGAATGAACTCCATATCTCCATCAGAATGAGTCATTAGCCATTTTCAAGAAACAACTAAAAACTCATATTTTTCGTCTTCACTTCCTTGACTAATTAACTAACACACCATCACTTCTACTTCTTTAACTTAAAAAAAAAACCTTCTTGTACTGTGTTGAAATACCTGAGACCTGTCTATAGCGCTTATTCACTGTTGCCTCTTATTGTAGTTGAAGTTGCTTCCTTGTCCTCATTTGTAAGTCGCATTGGATAAAAGCGTCAGCTAAATGACTAAATGTAAATGTGAGGCACACAGCTGAGAGATCTGACGGTCTTTCATCCAGTTAGAGCTGAGTAATGAATATGTAAATGAATACGTGCATGATTTGTGTTTCAGGATGTGAGGAAGAGGAACTGTGTCACGTGTCTGATGTTCGTGATGAAGGCCCTTTGTATTTTTCGTGTGTGTTATATCCTGACACACGTGTGTGTGGGGCATATGACAAACCTCTCAGACAGGCATGTAGTCTAGTGTTGGCGCGGAGCCCTGAAACTACACACCAGAAGAAAAGTGAGTCATCCACACACACACACACACACACACACACATGCTTGCTTGAGGAGCCCATGTTTCAAATATGCAGCCATTTATTTCCATTATTTACTCACTCTCATGTCATTCTAAGCCTATATGACTCTTTCTTATGATATTTGAGTATGACGGTATGACGATGTAACCAAAAAACTCTGACTCTTCGAGTATGACGGTAACCAAAAAACTGTTGCACCCAAGGGTATTAAGTTTTAGTAGTATGCAATGACAAGCATGCCATGTGCTCATCATTTTTTAACAAAAGGTTGCAATGCAACAGTATGTTGTGAGACTCTCTAAATGACTTCACCATCACCAACTTAGGTCTCTACAAGTACCACATTCCACATTTTCTCAGACAATTACATGTAAACTTACACTGTGTTATTCAGTATAATACATATGTTCATATTTCTCACTAATGGGGGTCTGTTTATGTAGATTGAGTGAATTGAACAGATGTGATTGAACAGATGGGTTTTGCATTACCGTATGGAAGGTTCATGACTGTGGTTTACTGAGTAGTCTGATGTCATACTTAATCTACTTTTCCTGCAGTCCTACTTTTCCTTCAGATCATTCAGATATAGCTGAATCAGAATCAAGTATTCCAGAGAGCCTTAATTTCATCTTAATTATAAGATAATGTTATGTGTCTATTTTTATATAAAGTAAATGCATTAAAAAGTCATTTAAATTGTTGTAGGAATTCTAAAGTCTCCATAAAATCAAAATACTGTTCTTATTTTTTAATAAAATCTTAGTGTTTATTAAAAATGATTTATCCATGCACATAATAATTATTTTTTATTTCATGTGCCCTAATAATCTTTAATCAAAATCTGAAAATTCCCCTCCTGAACGGCAGACCTTCTCTGATGATGTCATTTTGACCGTTTGGGCGGAGCCAGATTCGTTAACGACTCCCCTCCAATGGTATTCTGCTGTGCGCTTGGGAACGCCTACTTTTTAGAGCCAATCAATTCCCAGTAGAAAAAAAGTCACGTCCTCACATCATTTCTTTCATTTCACCTAGAATTAGCTGCAACATTCGCTTCACACTGATTTTAATTTGTTCCTGCTACATACAAAATCTTTAATGCTGAATGTTAGTCATGATATGTCCTCAGTTTGTTTCAGAGTTATTTATAGCTGTAATATAGAATGCCAGCTTTCTCTATGTCTCCCCTAATAGCAGTGCCTTGGTCATGATCAGAATAGTGACCATACACTCTCATTACGCATTCAAGCTAGTGGTTACAGGAATTGTGTTTTACCATCAGTAATCCAGACATTTCAGTGAGATGAGGTGGCAAATTCCACGTCACCCATGTGTTGTGCAGACAGCTGTGATCTCATCCTGTCTGCGGTACATGGAAGGGAAGACCAACCAAACCTAACATGATGTCCCTTAACACTAACTGACCTGCAAAGTCAACAAACTTGAGTTTCTCCAATTAAGACGAGTTTATACCTACAAATGCCTTTTGTCTTAGTGATGTTCTGACACGTGACATCTGCTGTTCGCTGCTCCTGCCAGGAAAGCGATAATCAGAGTGCAAAATTTGCAGGAATGTTCAGCGCTAGAATTGTGTATTGGACTATAATACAAACATTCAAACACTTGAAGGTTGTTTATTTTTACTAATAGTAGCTAAAGTTTGCATGTGGTGCTTCATTTTTAGGTTGGTGTTCTTATACAGTGTTACAGTTGTTCCTGTAGCTGAGTTGGTAGAGCATTGCATTGCGGGTTTGACTGCCAGGGAACGTATATGTTAAATGTCTGCCAAATGTGTAAATGCAATGTAGGTCGGTGATTAAATATGGAACTTGTTCTGAGTTTAGCCTGGAGTCATACAGCTATTATTTTTTTATTTGTGTCTGTGTTTTCTCATCTGCCCTGTTCTTCCCCATTTTCCATTTGGAACGTTCCTGTAGCTGTTAGTCTAGGAATCCTGGGATAACTTACTGGAAAAACAAAACACATGGTGGAGACCCTCCGTATAATGCTGG
Source organism: Botia almorhae (assembly GCA_036877575.1). Lineage (NCBI taxonomy): Eukaryota > Metazoa > Chordata > Actinopteri > Cypriniformes > Botiidae > Botia > Botia almorhae. The sequence goes on from JAZGTJ010013107.1 coordinate 13,877, forward strand.
TCTCCGCATGATGCCCATTGTCAGCCTGTGAATTAGACATGGAAAAGAACTGTTGCATAAGACTGTGAGCGACAGCATGCTGGTTATTCTGGAACTTCTGTACAGCTTCAGGATTTGAACCATGTGGAATCACGGCTGTTTTATTCTAACTCAAGCGGACAGACGGCGTCTCTCTCGAATTGCTCAAGTCATTCATTCCTCTGGCAATGATTCTTCAGTTGCTCAGTGTTTTATTGCTTATGACTCTACCCTGTTTGTCATCTTAAATGACATGGACTATTAAGGAATTTAAAGACTATTTATTTTGTATTTTAGTCTGGTTTAGTTCAGACCTCTGTGTGGGTTTGGGGAAAAGCACCAATGTTAATTAGAGCGTTAGAAAAATAATGACTATATATAGATGCACAGGCTACCTTTAAATTCAATGCTGCTGTACTCAAATCATTAGCCTGTAAAGTAATCCACAACAAAAAGGGTTGGTCATAAACTCTTAACATGTGGTTGTCTGCTGTAGATGTTAAAAGTGGAAAATAGTGCTACCTGTGTGGAAACTGGCCATAAGGGGTTCTGTCAGCGCTATAAAACCAAACCTTTTTAATCCAAAGAACTTCAAAGAACCTCTTAGAATTAGCAAAATGGTCTGTTTTGCCCAGTGAGCATGACTTTGAGGTTTGCTTTTGACTAAAACATCCACTCTTCGGATTTCTGCAGTGCCAACGTCAAAACACTTGCAGTTAGTTTAGTAAAATGTCAGAAAGAGAGAGTGTGTTTGTCTTCACTTTGAAGAACTGACAGCAACACTTTTGGTCAGGTTTAATGTGTTCTTTGCTTTCTTTGTCTTGGCTAGTTTCCCTGACAGGCAGCGTGAAGAGCTTCTACACCCGTGTTCCATTCCAGAAGATGGTGTCTTACTCTGTACGCAGTAGGGTCAGTGTCTCCAGTAGAACCATCAGTGAAGGGTGAGCTGAAGTGCAACAAACATCTATCTTGACAGGGTTGCAAAGCTGGGGAAATATTTCAGGTTTTATGGGAATTTATGGGGATTAAGGGGAATTCATTTAAAATATTTGGTCATTTAAAAAAACTGTATCGTATACAATCAGATGTAAACATATTCCTCGACATATGACTTTATCTGTGTGCCATAATTCCCATATTTTCCTGTAAATTCCAGGAACTTTGCAACCCTATTTTTCATCTGGGTTTATTTTTTCCCTCATGCATAACGGTGCGTTTGGATTTCTTGAGCAGGTTCTTCGAGTGTGAAAGACAGTGCGATGAGGATCCATGTTGTCGTGGCATAGGTTATGTCAGAGATTCGGGTGTTCCTGGTATGAGAGACACTTCACACTCAACCAAATTACAGAACCAGTCTGTTCCAAACTACATGGTTCATGTATCTTGCTTATTAACTCAC
>JAZGTJ010013108.1:0-15293 GCA_036877575.1 Botia almorhae
GTGCAATAGTTTGCTGCTTTTTCAATAACATGTGCAATTGTATAGTTTATTACAATATTACAATTACAATATTTTATTGTGGATGTTTTATTTCTATAGATTTATTCAGATTTATTTAGACTTATTCCATTGTTTAACTTAAATTTTATACTGTTTTGTGTCTCTGTGTTTTTGTGTGTTATGGCAGTCACTACATAAGCAATTTCCTGCGGGATCAATAAAGTTTTCTGATTCTAATTCTGATTCTGATTCTGATTGAAATAAAAATGAATAATTATTCAATAATCAAACAGGCATACAATCTGATCGGAATCATAATTAGATAAAATAATTGTTATTAGGCAGTAAGACATGACGCTCTGTCTTTAAAAAGTGTACATTCAAGTTTTTCTTTTAATTTTGTGAACGCTAGGCTAGCATCAACAATAACAAAATTTGTTCTGTGAGTGTCAGAAATACACTGAGACACAGGAAGTATTTGACAGTGTGGACACAAATAATAAACCTCAATATTTACAGCAGCTATGGGGCTTTGCCATCACAACTGAGTGAATTTTTATTTTTAAAACGGCTATTTAAAACTTATTTTTAAAATGTCTTGTAAAAGATAGAAATAATACTTTAGAACTTGTGTAAGACATTGGGACTTGTTTGGAGAAATTATATCTCTCTTATCCCACTGAAAAATTCTCCTTGTTTGAGCATAAACCACTAAATTATATAAGTCTTCATATGTGCTGGAATTTTCCTTCTCATATGAATGTGATCTGAGGACGTTAAGATGTTTCCACTGGAGTTTGTATGCCTGCAGAAGCTGCACTGACTTACTGTCACACTAATGAAATGTATTTGAAGATAAATCAGCCTAGATACTTTAGTTAGTCTCAATGACCAACAATTGACCAGTTCAACAAACCACTGAACCTCTTTACACACACGAAACCGCTGCATGAGAACACAAACACACATTCTCACACACACTCATATATGTGGTTTACACACATTTTCTTACCTCTTCCCCAAATCACACCTCTAAAACTAACCCCACAAACCTTTTGCTATTATTTTCTTTTGACGGTATTTTATTTACAGTAAAACATCATGTAGTGTGTTCAAAAGCCATTTGGTTCATAAGTACACAGGAAGTGTCCCTGTAAACCATGCTTACGTTGCTACGTACACATCATTACACACATTTGTGTCCTTGTAAACCACATATACCAGTACTCACATACACACTCAGTAAGCAGGGTGAAGAACGATCCAATGTCTATGAGTTTCTTATTGATCTGATGGATTGTGATGCAGGTGTATAAAACAGTCCTTTTCTTTTGTTTTCCTCTAATACTCTGTGTCTTCTGCTCAGCGTTTGTATTAATGATGTGCCAGCGTTGCGATGTCCCTGCATGCTTTGCTCTTCTTAACAGAACTGATGGGAGCGGAACAGGCATTTATCACTGTCACTCAAGGCTCAGCGATAGTTCTGATTGGATGGTCAAGATTTAGAGAGAATAAAATCTCAGCAAAATGATTTAACCATTGGGAAACAAGTAAACCTGTGTGCGCATGAGACCATTCTGCTGGTGCCTACACCTTCACACCATCAGCACATCGCTTAAAACAACAGTTGATAGCAACACCACCCAGCTCAACCTAATTGAAGCGAGATCAGTTAAAATCAATGCCACCCAACTCAACCTAACTGAAGCAGGATCAGTTAAAATCAACGCCACCCAACTCAACCTAAATAAAGCAGGATCAGTTAAAATCAACGCTACCCAACCCAACATAAATGAACTAATATCAGTTAAAATCAATGCTACCCAACCCAACATAAATGAACTAATATCAGTTAAAATCAATGCCACCCAACTCAACCTAACTGAACCAAGATCAGTTAAAATCAACGCCACCCACCTAAACATAACTGAAGTGAGATGAGTTAAAATCAACGCCACCCAACTCAACATAAATGAACTAATATCAGTTAAAATCAAAGCCACCCAACCCAGCATAAATGAACTAATATCAGTTAAAATTAACGCCACCCAACCCAACATAAATGAACTAATATCAGTTAAAATCAACGCCACCCAACTCAACATAACTGAAGCAGGATCAGTTAAAATCAACGCCACCCAACTCAACCTAACTGAAGCAAGATCAGTTAAAATCAACGCTAGCCAACCCAACATAAATTAACTAATATCAGTTAAAATCAATGCCCCCCAACTCAACCTAACTGAACCAAGATCAGTTAAAATCAACGCCACCCAACTCAACATAACTGAAGCGAGATGAGTTAAAATCAACGCCACCCAACTTAACATAACTGAACCAAGATCAGTTAAAATCAATGCCACCCAACCCAACATAAATTAACTAATATCAGTTAAAATCAACGCCACCCAACTCAACATAACTGAACTAATATCAGTTAAAATCAATGCCACCCAACTCAACCTAACTGAACCAAGATCAGTTAAAAACAATGCCACCCAACCCAACATAAATAAACTAATATCAGTTAAAATCAACGCCACCCAACTCAACATAACTGAACCAAGATCAGTTAAAATCAACGCCACCCAACTCAACCTAACTGAAGCAGGATCAGTTAAAATCAACGCCACCCAACTCAACATAACTGAAGCGAGATGAGTTAAAATCAACGCTACCCAACCCAACATAAATGAACTAATATCAGTTAAAATCAATGCCCCCCAACTCAACCTAACTGAACCAAGATCAGTTGAAATTAACGCCACCCAGCCCAACAAAATTGAACTAATATCAGTTAAAATCAATGCCCCCCAACTCAACCTAACTGAACCAAGATCAGTTAAAATCAATGCCACCCAACTCAACATAACTGAACCAAGATCAGTTGAAATCAACGCCACCCAACCAAACATAAATGAACTAATATCAGTTAAAATCAATGCTACCCAACTCAACCTAACTAAACCAAGATCAGTAGAAATTAACGCCACCCAACTCAACAAAATTGAACTAATATCAGTTAAAATCAATGCCCCCCAACTCAACCTAACTGAACCAAGATCAGTTAAAATCAATGCTACCCAACCCAACAACNGTTGAGTTGGTTCAGTTGATCTTGGTTCAGTTAGGTTACTGAACCAAGATCAGTTGAAGTCAACGCCACCCAACCCAACAAAATTGAACTAATATCAGTTAAAATCAACGCCACCCAACTCAACCTAACTGAACCAAGATCAGTTAAAATCAATGCCACCCAACTCAACCTAACTGAACCAAGATCAGTTGAAATTAACGCCACCCAACCCAACATAACTGAACTAATATTGGTTAAAATCAACGCCACCCAACTCAACATAACTGAACCAAGATCAGTTGAAATTAACGCCACCCAACCCAACATAACTGAACTAATATCGGTTAAAATCAACGCCACCCAACTCAACATAACTGAACCAAGATCAGTTAAAATCAACGCCACCCAACTCAACCTAAATGAACCGCTACACCCAGATACACCGATGACAGCCAATGAACTTATTGCCAATAAACAAAGGGAATGTGAGGACAGGCTCCACCTTCATTGTTTTGACACAAACATTCAGCACTAATATCAATTTTACAAAGAAATAGGCCAACACATATATGCACACTCACACACACGTTTGACATCTGTTCATCTGCTCATCTCTGCCAGGCACATTGCAATGATAACTATGTACGATTCTTCTTTTTCCATTCTCTCTCTCTGTTTCTCTTATCAAGAGCAACAATGAGTGAGGTTCTAATGACAAGTTCCTGTTCCGGTGTCTGTTCTCCTTCACTGTAGTACTGACTCGTTTCACAGCCTCTAACTGGCTACAGTATCACTGTTGTCATGGCCATAGAGAGCTCATATCCCAAGGGTTCTTATGGATTCTTATGTGCAGTATTACTGCACAATACCTTTATTTATGTACTTTATAGACCAGCTACACAGAGTTCCCAGACATTATGGGATGTGTAGACATCCCATTATGGGATGTCTGTTGTTATGATTATAATAACAGATGATTTGGGTTTGTCATTCACTAATCTAACAAAATAATGAGCTACATGGCTAAATGCACAAACACACGCACACACACGCGTACACACAGACACACATACACATTCCATTGATTTTATATCAGGCTAATGATATCTTTTATCAGGCTAACCCTTCCTTTAAAACTAACCTAATTTAGCCAATTTATGAGTTTTTGTATTAAGTGAGGAGTAGTAAATGTCTGTACACACAGTAAACATGTACACACAGACAAGCTAACACACACTCCCTCTCACACTCACACAGGCAGTTGAGTGTTGTGGGGTTTTAATCTGCTATTAAACTACATTGGTTGTTGGAGGAAGTTTAAGCTGCTAGAAGCTCTTGAGGTCTGATGATGTTTTAGTGCTTGTCAATAAAATCATCAGACAAAACAAAGGGCAGATCAGCACACCACTTGACCTGCAGCTTTAAAGGGCAGCAGGTGATGGTGTGTGTCTGTATCTGTGTGTTGTTGGTGGTGTGGGTTTACTTCAGCAAAAAGTCAGCAAAAGCTTATCAATCTGAACAAAACGTTTTTTTATTTCCTTTATTTGTAAAAACACAATATAGTAAATAAAGTTTGTTACTGTTAGGGTTAGTGTGGGTTGGGGTTTAGGTTAAATTGTTTAGTTGTATATAAAAACAATAGAAGTCTATGGAATGTGCCCATTAAGATAAGTAAATGTGCATGTGTCTGTGTGTGTGTGCTGCCTCACTGTTCTGTTGCTGGTTTTTACATGACAAACTGGCCAGAAATGGAGGTTATTACACCTCATGAAAAAATAATCTGATGATAATAAGACATAAAGACGCAGAACAGATTAGTGTTCAAAATGGTCTCCTACCTCACCCCAATTAACAGCAGTAAGTTTATAATACTGATTAATAACTTGAGATGCCAGGTCAGATTTTGCAGGAAATGTCAGGTTAACTTTAGCATATGTAAATGGAAGTATGTGAGATAAACTGCACTATTATACTTCAAACAGAGATAGCAGTAGAGAGGCACAAGTTATGGATTGCAGCTTTAAATAAAATAATTATACTATAGACTTTTTCTGCTTTGGTAATGAACTTACTATTAGGGGTTAAAGTTATTTAAAAGACCTCTATTGTTATTGTTAGTTTTCTTCCTCCACTCCTGCGTTTACGACAGCATATAGAACTGTGTTGTAAAAAGTTATGAAATTTGGCCAAATTAGAGGACAGCCTGAAACGTTATCATAGCCTGAATTCCTGCACATCTAAAAGTGTTGAGAAATGAATGTGTCACACAGCCGTTTGATCGGCTCTCTGCTGTTAATATCACATTTTGAGATATGGAGCAAAAAGAGCAACACAGGAAAAAATCAGAGCGCAGGACGAAAAAATGGGCCAAATAATAACTGAGGATCCATCCGTGTGGAAGTTTCCAGTAAACATTCTCTGAAGCTAAGCTCTGAAGATGCTGAACATGCGATGAAATCAAGTGTTAAGAAACAGCTGAGATCACAGGAGGCATCTGGAGTCATTTATAAGCATAGGCGGCTTTAATAACACTTAATAAAACTTCCATGTAGATCAAACAAGCCTCCGAGGGCTTTGAGTTTGATTTTATAATGAACTGTCTTAAATCATGATGAATCCTCCAGCAATTACACATGTTTATTTGAATAAGAAGCAATCCTTTAATTGCAGTTAGAAGAATTTAATCAAGTGCAGAAGCTTGAAGTAAATTAAAGTGACAGACACACAGATTCTATCAGATCAAATTATAAATGATTATTATAAGCTCTTAGTTTTTAGAATTGCAGCTTTAATGTCCCAGAGGAGAACTGGCCCTCCGGGTTGAGTCTGGATTCTCTCAAGGTTTTTCTCCATCTATACATCTTTGGGTTCCTTACCATTGTCGCCCTGTTGGCTTGCTTACTGAGAGACTGCTAACATTTACTTTGGCTTAGGGTTTGTAAATTGTTAATATTGATTTTAATATAATGATCTAACTACAGTACAAAAGACTCTTTCACTATTTCACTATTTTCTCCCATTCTCCTTTCATTATATAATGTTCAGATATTTTATGGTATTATAGCAAATTCTTTATATTATACTCCTGTTCTATAACATTTTATSTTCTTTCTATAGGTCGTCTCYTTGTAAGCTCTTGCTTAATATGATATCTGTCATCTGTCATGTTAATGGACTAAATGTCTCATAGTGTTTTAGTAGACAGTGTGAATACATTATCCTCTCATAGACCACTGACAGAGGTGTGAGTCTTCACACACAATGACAGATATTTCTGATGCATGTCCATTTAGACCAACTACAATCTTAGTATCCCTAATTAGTTTTAATTAGTTACCTAATTAATTAATAGAGTCCACCTGTGTGTAATTTAGTCTCTGTATAAATACACCTGTTCTGTGAAGGCCTCAGTGGTTTGTTAGAGAACACTAATGAACAAACAGCATCATAAAGACCAAGGAACTCACCAGACAGATCAGGGATAAAGTTGTGGAGAAGTTTAAAGCAGGGTTAGGTTATAAAAAATATCCCAAGCTTTGAATATCTCAAGGATCACTGTTCAATCCATCAACTGCAAACCTACCAAGACATGGCTGTCCACCTAAACTGACAGACCGAGCAAGGAGAGCACCCAACTGAGAAACGACTTTTAGAGACAACTAAAAGTCGTGTACTCCACAAATCTGGCCTTTATCGAAGAGTGGCAAGAAGAAAGCTATTGTTGAAAGAAAGACATAAAAAGTCCCGTTTGCAGTTTGCCACAAGCCATGTAGGGGACACAGCAAACATGTGGGAGAAGGTGCTCTGGTCAGATGAGACCAAAGTTGAACTTTTTGCCCTAAATGCAAAGTGTTATGTGTGGTGTAAAAGTAACACTGCTCATCACCCTGAACACACCATCTCTACTGTGAAACATGGTGGTGGCAGCATCATGCTGTGGGGATGCTTTTCTTCAGCAGGGACAGGGAAGCTGCTCAGAGTTGATGGGAAGATGGGTGGAGCTAAATACAGGGCAATCCTGGAAAAAAACCTGTTGGAGGCTRCAAAAGACTTGAGACTGAGAGGGAGATTCACCTTCCAGCAAGACAATGACTCTAAACATACAGCCAGAGCTACAATGGAATGGTTTGGTTGAAAGATTATCCATGTGTTAGAATGGCCCAGTCAAAGTCCAGACCTAAATCCCATTGAGCATCTGTGGCAAGACTTGAAAATTGCTGTTTACAGACGCTCTTCATCCAATCTGGCTGAGCTTGAGCTATTTTGCAAAGAAGAATGGGCAAAAATTTCAGTTTCTAGATGTGCAAAGCTGGTAGAGACATACCCCAAAAGACTTGCAGCTGTAATTGCAGTGAAAGGTGGCTCTACAAAGTGTTGACACAGGCGGGATGAATACAAATGCACACCACACTTTTCAGATTTTTATTTGCTTACAATTTTGAAAAGCATGAATCATTTTCGTTTCACTTTACAATTATGTGCTACTTTGTGTTGATCTATAACAAAATCTCAATAAAAAACATTTAAGTTTGTGGTTGTAATGTGAAAAAATGTGGAAAAGTTTAAGGGGTATGAATACTTTTGCAAGGCACTGTATGTTTTCCTGTTTTCCATTTTATTATATGTAAAGCTGCTTTAAAACAATGCAACATTGTAAAAAAGTGCTACATAAAATTTAATTGAACCAAACACAACACCAGCTGCATCACGTGTGTGTGTGCATGCGTGCGTGTGTGTGCGTGCACCTACATTTATTTGAGAATGGTTAGAACTTTAGCTTTGATATTTGATCACTGTTTTGCAATATGACTATAATAGTCATATAAAATGTGTCCCATTTATACTCAAAACCAAAATCTGCATATGAACTGAACAACACACACAACACACCAGGATTAAAAGCACACATGTAACACGATAACACCTGTTTAAACAGATCCATTTCACATATCACACACACATTTTATGCTAAGTTACTGATCACATGTTCTAACCGATGTATTTATAAATGAAGTGGATTGTGACCCAGTGTGTATTTGTCGTCTGAACAGGTCAGGAATCAACCAATCAGCCTGTGTGTTAAAAACATTCCAGCTTTCAACTCGCTGGAACTGGAAAAATTGCTATTGTCGCTGAAAGCAGATACATTTGGTCACAGTTTGATCAGAGCACTCACGGAAACGCCACACATGTAATTATTCCAGCCCACCATACTCCCACACACGTCTCCTCCAGAGGGGGCGGGCCGAAACATGCTTGAAAATATTCATGAACTGATGTAAGCCTGATTCAGGACATGATTGCCTTTATTTACACACAACACAGGTGCCTGCAGATAAGATATTATTATTGTTATTATGTCTCTCGTCTCTGCATTACATTCATAGGTGGAAATCATGGGGGAGCGGGGAGTGTGGTGTATTGTAAAAAAAACTGTGTATTGCAAATAATATGGTCATATATACTTAAATGGTGCATAAAAAATGTAATTTTAGAAACATTTGGAGTCCCCCTCTCTTGCCTCACAATGGTTCGGTCCACTGCCTGCTTCTCCCCTCACATCACCTCCACACACACTTGATCTAGTGAGAGCACAAAGTTCTGCAGCAGTTGTGAAACTCCAGTTAGTGTCTGTCAAGAGGATTTTATTCTCTTTAAACATTAAAAATATCATAATGTCAAGTACAATGAGGAAGATAACCCAGGTGCAGACAGTCTTAACAAAAAATGTATTAACATAAACGCCCACAAGGGGGCAGAACAAATAGGACTAGAAATATTCTTAACAAAAACCAAAACAAGACTGGAAAGCCATTGCACATCAAACAATTAGACACAATGCAGATTTTTTTTTTTAATAACAAGAACTAATACACCACCCCAAGACTGCCAACACAAAGGCAATAAATAGGGGACCAAACAAGGAGGGTACCGGTGACAGACAGGTGTGGGGCATTAACTAATAATTGGATAATGCACAAGGAAACAAGAGAGCGAGGTCAAGACTAAAGACAAGCAACACACAGATCACAGAGCATTTAGATCCTGACTCATTATACAAAAACCAAGACTAAAATAGGGTCAGGATCCAAACATCATGCTTTGACACAAAAACATGGCTGTTAGGATCCTGGCATGAGAATTTAGTAATTTAGTAATTAGTAAAGAACCAAGACAAGGAAGCCAAGCATATCTTCATATTAAGGCAATTTGTTCCTAATTAATGCAAAATCTTTATAAGATAATGCAAATCTTTATAGGAATTGGTGCTTAAATGGTTTTAAAGAAGAATATTTTTGTGAATTTAGTCAGCTTTTGAACCCTAATTTTGAGAATAAGGAGAATGCTGCAGTCCCCATGCTACACTAATAACAGCAGTAAGGCTTTTCTCTGCGTACACATTCTTACAAGAAGAATTTTGGCTGTATTATTGTCTTTTTCAAAAATTGTTCTTGAGAGATTTTATGTTTATTGTATCCCCCAAATGTTAGATAAAATGTACACCCATGTTCACATTTGAAATTGTGTGTTGTGTTTTATGTGAAAGACAAGGAAAGTGCTTTGAGCAACATGGCAACTGTTTGGTTTTTAGCAGCTGCTGTCTTCAGTTCTGCTGTTTGGAGCCAGTCAGGTTTAGGCTGTTTGTGAGCGGATGCAGTCTGATTTAGGGTGTGTGTTACTTTACTGATACAGCTGTCAGAAACAGATGCAGCGTTTCATCTCAAGTGAGCAGAACACACACTAGCACACACACTACAATCTTGTCTGGTTAATGCTAACAGTGTGACAAGAGGACTGTATAATTCACTCTGATAGCTTTCATCACCCGTAACTAACACCAATACACACACACACACACCGCTGAATTTATTCAAAGGCAGTTCATGTTTCATGAATGCAGTATTTCAGTGCAGAATCTGCGTCATGATCACTAAACCAGCTGTGCTGGTGTGTTAGACTGCTGCATCAGTACTTTAAAGCAACTCACTGTCCTTCTACTAAAGTTCAGTAGCAGTATTTCAAAGAAGTGTTTCAGGTCCGGATGTGATGAGACCCAGAGAATGTCAGAGAGTTTGTAATCTGACCTCTCAGTGCAGTAAACTACTACTCTGATGTCTTCATTGTAGTTTAATACCCTTAAATTATTGCAATTTAGTAGTTTGTAATTTGACAGGCAGAGGTTTTAAAGTAGATTCCCCAGTATTGGTCTGCTTACTAATCACTTTATCTGGAGACTTTTATTCAGATTAGACACATGTTTCTCAAATATTAGAGAATCCACAGAAGTGCTGGCTGATATATTTAATGGTTTCTGTCATTATTTATAACTAAACTGTTGTGTGTAGCTTCTCATCATTTACCCTGATTTTGCTGCCTCATTATGTTGGGGTCCTCAAATGTTTCAAATATGAGATTTAGAGATGAGAGAGGTTGACTGGGTGCCGCTCCTGTCAGAATGAATAGAACAGAAAACAGTAACACAGTAATGCAAAACTCAGCATAAATCATCAACTCTCTTTTTACGTCTCTCTGTTGTCAAAAATCTTGATTATTGATGATTATGACTTGATTAGTATTAACATAACTGTATTATTATAACTGCCCTGAAGTCAGATTTATTTAGAAACCAATTTAAGCTTAATGAAGTCCACAAGTCACATGAACAGCAAATACCAGACAGAGAGAGATACACAGAACACTGAGAGAGAGAGAGAGAGAGAGAGAGAGAGAGCCTACTAAGCTTTCTGCATACGCAGATGATGTTACAGTTTAATCAGTAGTAGGGTGATGTTCAGCCTTTAAAAGAGGCTCTTGAGTGTTATGGTAAGTTAACTTCAGCTGGAGTAACAGTAAAGGTCATTGCTGTGGTCGAGCTTGTAATTGTCTATCACTTGCTAGTGGTTTTCAGTGGAGGACAACAGGTTTAAATGTCTAGAGGTGTTTAGAGGCGGATCAGTATAAGAGATGAAACTGAGTCTCTACAAGCTGTTTATATTCTGAAGTTAAAACAGAAAGATCCTGTAGCCGTTCATGTCAATACTGTTCATCTGAGGTTTCAGCAGCAAATTCGAATAAAAGAGAGAGAGAGAGAGAGAGAGAGAGAGGCAGAACACTGATAGAGACAGGCAAGCTGAGAAAGACAGGAAATTAAGTGAAATTAAAAACTGATCAGAGTGGTTAGAGAGACAATGCAGAGACAAAAAGGAGCTAAGACAGACATGACGTTGAGACACAGAGGCAGCTTATATGCACAAGAAACTGAGAGAGACAGGAAGTTGAGAGAGACAGGAAGTTTGGGGTCTGTCTCTGAATGTGTTTCTGGCATCACCCACAAGGAATATGTATTACAGTTGTCAGTGCTAATACAGTTGCTATTTTTTACACACACACACACATATATATGGTACTCTCCATTATGCTGCATATAAATGAGGCTCCATGCACAAACTTCAACATTTCTCATTTTGGTAACAGAGCTATTGAACACAGAAATGTGTTTTGTTCAAGTAAGCAGAGAACAGCTCTGGTTTTGTTTTATGAATATATGTTGAACTGTAGTTAGTGGCACACACATTCCCTGGAGTGCTTTTCCATTTCTGATAAATGCACACAGAAGCTCAGTCATAACGATAAGCTTACATCTTCTGTTTAGTGTCCTGGACTTAGATTATCACAACAATAATATAGAACAAAATCCACATCCAGGACACAACCAATGTGCAAATCAATTTACTTCAACTTTGTTACTGGGGCCTATTTGAATGGGGGTCCAGGGGCATTTCAGTCAAAAGTGGCATCCCGGTGTGTAGCTACTGGTGTTTACTGGCCCACAAAGGAGTTTAAGAGAAACTAGAGACAATCAACGAAGGAGAGAATAAAAGAATGGACCTTCTTTAAACGGACACAACAAGGGAGAATGTTTTATGCTAAATGAACAGACAGCTGCTATTTTCTGTCCGTCTCTCTGAGACATGAGAGAATGTGGTGATATTATAAACTTAAAGACATTCAGTTCTGTGGATGTCAGTTAGGGTGGATGTGGTATTTCTTTTGGTACGGAAGGAAATGAGGTTGTAAGGAACTGTTTAATGAATTTGACTGCTGTATGATTATTCTTTTGTCAATCGTTTAAGTCTTTTCAAAACAACCTGGGAAATATAAGCTGACCTTTGCCTCAGTCGTTCACAGCCTTGATTATATTTGAAGACAACTAAACATGTTAGCTACCATTACTAAGGGCTAGTAATATAATTCTTAACTACAGTAAAAGCTTCTACAGGTGTTGTCAGGTCATTTCAATCATTTCTATGTATCCAGTGAAAGTGTGAATGTTATAGACGAGTTTCAACGTTTCAACGAGGGTTAGAAGTAATGCTGAGAATCCCTGACAGAGGAATAAAGGGTGTTCCTGTAGCTCAAATGTAGAGCATTGCATTAGCAGCTCAAAGGTTGTGGGTTCGAAACCCAGGAAACACACATACACATACACATACATACAAGTTACATTGGCTAAAAGCATCTGCTGAATGAATGAATGTTATGTGTAAACTCCATATACTGCAGTATTACTGTAATGATAAAAGCGGTAAGAGTTTCAGACAACAATAACGTTTATACAGAAAACACTAAATACAAACCTGTGTATGAATCTGAAAGTCATCGGTTCTAATGGTACTTCACAGAACACACACAGAACACTTCACAGTGAGAAACTCAAATGTGAAGTGAGATTAAGCTTTGCTAGTATGCTTCAGCAGCCACATTTACATTCACACTGTGCTGTCATGAGATGTACCACAAGACCCTGCAGCGAACAGTGAGGACAGCTGAGAAGATCACCAGAGTCTCTCTTCCATCTGTCGCATTCGCAAAGCCAACAGCAAAGTTGATGACCCCCCATACACACACTCTTCACCCCTCTGCTGTCTGGAAAAACATACCAGAGTGTTCAGACCCTCACAACAGTTTCTTCCCCCAAGCCATCAGACTACTGAATTCCCATGAAGTGTACTGGCACACGCACACACACACACACACCAACACCATGTGTGCGCACACTCACACAGAACTTCTGTATTTCTGTACACATCTCTGTATTACAGGTTTTCTCACACATGCTGCTAATACTGCTCCTATATCTAAATATGCATGTTGGTTGGTGCCAATCCAGCTCCAAAATCCAGTTCTGAGGACACCTCACCTCCCCCTGGAAATACATCAGGACCAGGCATGTGCATGAGAACATAGACTCAATATGATTGGTTGACTCACGGTGAACTTTGTTTGATTGGTTTATGAAAAGGTTTACTTCCCCCTCTCTCAAACCAATTAAATGTTCAATCAGTTTGTGCCTGTTGTGTCCAATTGAGGTGTTTACATGAAGCATTTTCATTCAATTGGAAAACTATTATAATGGAAATACAATGGTCCAATTAGTAAATGGACAAAGGGTAATCTGAGGTAACACTAGTGTCCATGGATGTTACTAGAGTTTATCATGACCAACAGATTTGTTTGACCATCGCTTTGCATGTTTCGCTGGTAGTAAAGAGCAGCTTAATGTTTCAGAAAGAAGAAGCACTTGAATTATTTTAGGAGAAAATAAATAGAGGAACGTTTGTGTGGTGTGTTTGGATAATTTAAAAAGAGCCCAGATGAAAGGGAGGAGTCTCTGGTGAGCAGAGGGGCCTGACACGACTCACTGCTCTGGGTAATGGTGTTTTCTTTTGCTAGGAAATGAAATATAAGACTATTAAAGAAACAAACACAGAAGGATGTGTCAACAGATCTGCGGCGGATGTCACTACAGTCGTTTTCACAGATCCAGTCATGGAAATCAGAGAAGCATCTGTCAAATGCTCATAGAAAGGGGACGCACACACACTCAGCACCGTGAGGTAAAGATAGACCTAAATCACTCTGAAGTGAGACACAATTGGACAAACGCATCGCCTTTAATAGACCACTGCTCTTACGAATGTGACTTCTACATTTAACTACATTTAACACTTGTGAGAAGTGAACACACGCTTCAAGTCATGAACACAAACACACCAAGAATATTGAGCTATATTGTGATAATTATGGATGTCTAGAGCAATTGTTCAACAGCGTGCCAGTTTTCAGACTATGTAAAACTGTGTAATTCAGTCAACTGTAATAGCTGATCTTTTCAGTTCTAAGGCAGTTTATTAGCATGACTAACAACTCGACATTTATAGTGCCAAAACAGCTGCTGTCCAATGTAGTCCAGTGTACATTGTCATCTACAGAGTCTCTATTTATATTAGATCAGATGGGTTTTAATAATTTAATTAGACAAATGGACTTCCAAAATCCTGCATGATTAGAAAACCGCAATAATATTACTGACAGAAACACACTAAACAAATACTACTTCTGCAGATCAAGCACTGGCTGTATATTGTACTGCATGTCTCTGTGTTGAGACTCTCCAGCGAGCGAACACAGACTGCGAGTGATTGCTGGGGAGGAATTGAGCAGGAAACCCCGGAGCGGATTCAGCGGGTCTTTAGAGGAGTGATAAAGAAAGCTTTTAGCGGGATTGTGAATTCTCTCCACTCTCCACAGCTCATACTGTGCTGTTGATCGTGCACCTCAGCCTGTAAGAGCACAAACATGTGAGAAGTGGTGGTATCATGGAAAAAGTGGAATGTGTGAGAATATGCTAAAGTTTAAAATACAGTACTGGAGTGTACTGGCTCCATACTGGTGTGTCCTACAGCAAAACCAGCAGAGAGGCTGTGATATCCAGTGTTGGAAAAGCTACTCTAAAACTAATTTGACAAGCTTCTCATAAACTAAAGCAGTCAAGATACAGTTAAGCTATGTATCTGAAAAAGCAGTTAGCTACACTACAAGTTACTATCAAAAAGTAGCTAGCTACATTCAATTCAGTTTTATATTTATATATAGCACTTTTTACAATGTTGCATTGTTTCAAAGCAGCTTTATATATAATGAAAATAAAACAGAACAGACAACAGAACAATAATGAAACTCTATTAGTAAAACTAATAGGAACTACTTAGATTTTTTACATGACATGGTTTAAAACAACATTATGTAACACAATTATTATTTCAAACTGTAATTTTGTAAACTATTCAAGATACACACAACAGTTAAACATGACTATATGTGCAGTGAGTTTAATAGCTGTACGGACCTCTAGAGATGTGGATTATAAATGTGA
>JAZGTJ010013109.1:0-15292 GCA_036877575.1 Botia almorhae
ACAGTGCCTGTATTTACATTCTAATGTTTGATGGTAGAGTTAAGAGTTATGTTTGATGGTTGTGTAAGGCAACACATTTGCGTAAATTTCAGTATTTATCAAATACATGCATGCTGGGTGAACATTTGTCCAGCTAACAGGGCGTGTTCTTGGAAATGTTGGCAAAGTTATCAAAAACGTTCTTGCAGTAACAAAGTTTTTAAACGTTATATATCAAATATATCAAAACATTGTATTTGTTATATTAGTTGTTAGTGGAATGTTTTATACAAATGTTACAGAATTTAAAAACTGTTTCTTATAACCAGGTAATAATGTTAAAACAATGTCTAAGAAACTGGACTTTTAACATTCCTAGAACTTTCAAAAAACATTTTAAACCTATTTTACTTAATGGAAACATTAGGGAACCGTTTATATAACCCAGAATTTTTAGCTGGGTGTGAGAACCTACTTAAAAGCTGCCTTGGCTGTTCTCTAAATGTAGGATCAACTCTGTGCTGGTGATTTTTTCTCCCGAGACGGTCTGCTTTTCTCCTTTAAGCATTCTTCACTCTATCATCTGGATTCAGAGCCGGCATTTTTGTGGATGGTGGCATAAGATCCTCTGGTTTTACCCAAAGAGCTCAAAACCCTGAGTGGTACCATTTATCTCCTGAGGTGGTCCAGCTCTGGTGTGCTCCAAAGATTTGTTGCCAGTTTAAAGAGTGATGGAGGTGTTTTACTGAAACTTTCATAACTTTTTGGCTTCCTGTTTTGCAGGATCTAATAAACAATAATCGAAAAGCAGGTCAAGAGTTTGTGTTTTCGTCTGTGTTTTTCCATTACTTGTTAACGTGCGTTTCAAACAACCAAGATTCATGTTTCTCACTTTCCAGTTTTTTGTGATGGTGATTGTGTGGTTTTGTGTGTGTGTGTGGTGTGTGCATGTGCGTATGTGTTGACTGTCAGGTTCAATAGGCGGATGAAATTACCGCCAAACCATCTCAGACATGAAGCTATTGGAGAGCAATAGCTCCAAAATTGCACAGTTGCTCAGAAATAAAAATACCAGCTAAATATTTTCCGCCCAAAGTTCAGATTTATATATGAAAGAAACAGGAATCTAAGCTAAGCTGCAGTCAGAGATCCTGTTGTGTTTAACTGTGTGTTGATGGATATATCTGCAGCCACTCAGTTTGGTCTTTCTGGATGACCAGTTTCCACTCCCTTATATACACAACACTAAATCACAGCTTGATAATTGATAAAGAACACAATACAATAAAAGCTATGCTTTGCAAAGGATAACGAGAGACCATGTGTATCTGAAGTTAACAATGTTATTTCAGCAAAAGCCCTTTAGGCAATCTTTATCTGACTGGATATACTACATCTTGACCCTAACCTGAGGCCAAGGTGTCTATTTCTCAAGTTAAATTTATAGAGAAAGCACAATGTTACATATCTCAAAAGACATGTCTGTGACTGTGTGCTTGTCAACCCTATAATGTCACAGTGGGTTTAACAATTCTGCTACTGTACAGTAGACTACAAATACTGAATATTACAGTTCATAGCTTGATCCATTACAAGTATATACTCTTAAAAATTACTGTTCAGATACAAAACTGGTTGGTTTTATTTGTCCAGTAGTTCCTTAAACCTATATAGGATTTATTCACCGCAAACAACCTGTTTTTCTGTGTATTATATTTAAAACAAGTAAATCACAGTCTGTCTGAGGCAGGTTGTAATTCTAAGAAAGCCAACATTTCCTCTGGCCAGTCTGTTCATGTATTTGTATAGAAAGAGTTGCGGGCGCTCATAAATCCTCACTCCTCAGTCAGTAAGTCAAAGTTTGGAAAATGGACATTTAGCCGACTAAGTCCAAATAAAGCAATCTGAAACTAAACTAATCTTTTCAATCCCTCTAAAGAAAAACAGGGCACAGGCTGTATGTTAGTGTACTGTATGTGTTTGGTGGATGGGTTGGGACTGGGCCGTTAGCCTAAGAAAATCTCTTGTCAGAGAAGATTGAACTGTGGCTTATGTGTGTGCAACTGCAGAGCATTAGTTTAAAGTTGGGGTGTCGACGTGAGCCCAAAAAGTACTCAGAGCAGACATTAGGCAGAGACATATGTCATGTTTCTATAAGTACATGACGGGATACCGCAAATCTCTGGACACCTGGACTTTTAGTAATTTATGATGTAGCAAAAATAGCTTTAGTAAAAATATGTTTTACTAACTCATTTGGCATATTCCTACTCTGTTATTTGATCTTTAGTGCCACTGTTTGTTTGCACTAAGTACATTTATGTTTTCTGCCGTTGGTTCTTGTTTGTCTTTGTAAACAGTTGGTAAAATAAAATTATAATTTTTGGAATGCACGAGTATAAAATTAAGATTTTATTGATTATGTTAGAATGGCAGATTAATTTACACAATGTTAATATTGCGGTAACTGTAAATACATATAGCTGAATAGTGTCTAAGTGATGTTAGCACAGGTTAACTGGAGAACATTTATTATGTGCGATTGCAAGACATGGCTGATAATCCCAACATGGCGGCCACCATGAGGGGGGAGGCCCACCTTATGCAGAACAAAACGGCTTTTTCTCTAGGCATCTGATATACACTTTTCTGTGTGTATATGTCATGTGTATTTTAAACATACAGAATTTGTCAAAGGTACCTTTAACAGTAGCTGGTGATTTTCCCCGGATTTTTCGCTGAAATTGCTGCTTCCACCAGGCCTGGTTTTCTGCACAGGTTATGAGAAAACATTGCTGTTGACATGTTGAAGAATGTGTTTTGGAAAACAGGCTGAAACCAGGCAGCTATTGTTGACTGCCACTTAATCTTTTCCGTAATGGACATGTAGGTGTACAACATGTCAGCACAGGTATGTAGTGTGAATGCAGGTTGTGTTTGAGGTGTACGTTCACATTTTTGGGTGTGAATGTGTGCTTGTTGGCAGTATTGTGTGCGTTAATGGTTTTACGGAGAGAGACATTCAGTTGTATGGGTGTGGAAGGTACCTGTACAGAACAGGGAAATTAATGACTGATGATTTTAGGGTGTGGCTCTGCTTTAACTCTTACAAACATCTGACACAGACACTTACCATGTAAATCAATAACTCATCCAATGTGACTCATATGAGTTATGAAAATGACAAATGATGTTGAAGTATTTATTTTATGTGAATATTTTCCTCCTTATGCATAGACATATTGGGGAAGCCTGCTAGCTCACTGCCACCTGTAACATTTAGCATGCCCAAACAAGCACTCTTTAAAATCCACTTGCCTGACTAATCCTTTTCAAAATACACAGGACAATGTTTCACAATCTAGTTTACTGTTTAACAAGGTCTGCAAACTGTTGTGCTAATATGTGGCTAGCACAAGGGGAATGCATCCAGATGTATAATCTGAACCAGGATCAAATGTCATAGCCAAACAGCATACATTCATTTTGTAAGTATACACACTGAAGTCAAGCTTTTCAAGAATCATTCACATTTATGCATTTGGCAGACTTACAGTACATTTAAATTATACATTTTATCAGTATGTGTGCTCCTCTGGGAATTAAACCCACGACCTTTGCACTGCTAATGCAATGCTTTACCAACCGAGCCACAGGAACACTGGAACAGTATAGCTTTCAATGTAACCTTAAAATTTGGTCACTCAAAAATGTATGAAGGCCATTGCATAAGACAACAAATGACCTGTGGCAAATGGCATATGTAAACCAATAATGCTTAACCTTTATCTCAGGATTAATTTTATTTTTTGTTGACATTTTAACAACATTTTAACAAATAGTGTACACTACAGAAAAAGGCAACCAATCAATCTAACTAACAAAAAGTCATTTATAATAATAATAATAATAATAATAAATCACTGCTTTGTCTGTTTTCTATTCATTTGCCTTGTTTGTTTACTTGTTTTGCAAATAACTTTTCTAAAAGTATTTTTGCCTTGTTTAAACATCATCAAATTTTTGTCAGCGTGACTAAATGTGCAGTAGACATTAGTCGCATTAGTTCTCTTCACACTCACTGAGACAGTCATAAAGACTGAGGTCTCAATTTCGCAAACAGAAATAGCGCTCTATTCATAACACTAATGAGCGAGCTGCAGACGCCACCACGACCAAAATACACTATAGCTCGCCTGAGATGAATGTCTCTTCTCTCATCAAAATTCAGTAAAATTAAACTCAAATCATGTGATCTTAAACTTGAGATCACATGATTTAAGAGAACACGCTTACAGCAGTTCAAAACAGGCTTAAATCCTCTATCAGCATTATGAGTGTTTGACTTTTTTTTGAGTTGGTGAAAAGTCATTTTGAGACTGATGTTCTTTAAAGCTCTGCGGCAATTCTAAAAGCCAGTGAGAGGACAGCAAAGGTTCTCGGGGAGGTGGATGATGGGACTTTGATGTGGTTCACTGAGGATAGCCTGTGTAATGTGACCTGTCCAAACTTGGATTCTTGGACTATGAGAATGAACTTTCCCTGACACGTCAACAGAGAGCCGCAGGGCAATTGCAGGAGCCATCCACCTCCTGTAAAGACTATGAGACACTTATACACAGCTCAATATACACAAACCTCTGTCAGCCTGGCCTACTTCAAACAGCCCCGTCTTCTATTGAGCATCGATTGCAGCCAAACGTTCATTCTGCCAATAGGTCAGGCACAATCCCAGCTAACAATTTTAGGTTTTTAGGAACGTTTCCCCAAAATTTCCATTAAGTAACAAAAAATTTTAATCCAAATGTTCTAGGAACAAGAACATTAGAAGAATGTTAAAAATTTTAATATAAATGTTCTATAAATAAGAACATTAGAAGAACATTATCAGAAAATAACATTTTTAAAAAGTTCCACTAACAACATAAGAATAATGTTTCTGTTATATGATGTATAATGTTAAAAATGTTCTACCTGTTTTGATAACTTTGAGAGAACTTTTAGAGAGCAATTCCCTGTTAGTTGAGATTCTAAATCTCAAAAAGATTCTATATCTCCAAAATACCAAAATATAAGGCCGTCCACTTTGTGAGTTACAAACTGTCAAACTAAACGCATCAGGTCTCATCCAAGCACAATTATTTCTTTTGCCTGTGTTACATAATGGTGTTGTCTTCCTCGTGAGGTATTCTCAGGTGCTTGTATTTAAATACCGGCTGCAGTTTACATCAGTTACTCCTGCTGCTCTAGAGAGGCTAAATAAAACCTAGTGCCTCAATCACTCCAGAAAACAAGTGTGGTGGCATTCTTACACAGCACAGCTGAGCGGTGGGTGAAAGATAAAACCAAACACTGAGACAGCACAGTAATGAATTCAGAGTCCCGTTAAGGTTTCCAAACCCAATTTCTCCCAATCAGCTGCAGGCAGGAGCAGAGAGGTCTTATCGCTCTGATTGCTGTGAGACGCCTGTAATAACTGCCACATTGTTTGGCAGTGCTGACTGAGGGGGATATACAGGAAAAAAGTGGTAAATTCTTAACAGGAAAAAAATAAAAAACACTCAAATCTTCAAATGCGAGATCTAGAGATCTGGTTTGTTGCTGTGTACAAAACCATATTGTAAACTAAGCCAGGAACGGTTCTCTACAGTATGAATGACTGGATGTCTCCAGACAGAAAACACTTGCTGACTAAAACACTACACTACTATGATGCACTGTACACTACAGTGCTTTATAAAATGACAGCAAATGCACTTAATCCTCACAGCCATCCTAACCACTTTAACATGTAAGTTTATGCGCACACTTTTATACATACATAGACTTTCTGACAAATTTCAAATGCAATAAACAAAATTACTTGGCATCTAAAAAACATGAATAAATGTAACGATTTTTCACAGGATGACGTCCTCTGATTTGTATACACAGTAAAGCAGCGCATTCCTGTCATTTCTTTTGTTTTGATGTATTGTTTGTATTGCGTGTTGTTTCTGCAGTCTCACTAAACAGCTTTACCAAACTGGATTTCTGAAAAGTTACATTAGTCACAATGTGTATTTTGTGACTCAACAGACAGGTTTAATAATATCTGCCCTAACAACAGGAAAAAGTTACCATACAACAGGAACATGGAGTACAAAAATATAAAGTGAAAATGAGGCTTTTTAAATGACTTTTTTTGCAGGGGGTCTCTGAGACATTGACATGGCCATTAACAACATATCAAATGTCTCACAGTTTTAAAGGGCTCAGCCATTCTTTGACACTCACTTTTCGTATACTCAGCCTTATTTATGACCACACACTCTGGCTGTTGAACAATGTTAGCATTGTGGCACTTATTCGCTTCTCCCTTCCCTCAGGACGTGGCATTTGAGCCTCACAAACAGATTTGTCTGTTTCCTTCTTTAAATCTTCTTTTTTAACGCATTTTTTGGCACAGAGTGCTTATTTTGTGGTTGGAAAATCTCATTCTATCCCTGGAAAGTTGTAGCTATTGTGATGCTAATTTTTGTCTTAAACACACAGGTCTGTCAAAATGCCACTGGAGTGGTATCCTGCCATCTGTTTGGGCAAAACAGAGGCCTGGATGTTAAACAGCTGCTAAAGGCTAAAATGTGTTCAGACATCCTCCTTTTTTTGGATTTTATGCCAGGATTTTTTACATTTTCCTAAAATGCCTGAAATGTGACGTAGTGTTTAAATGTGCTAAATACACTTGTCATTAGTCATGCATTGTTTTGTGCTAAATACAGTTTTTATTAGTCATGCATTTTCTTGCCTGCAACCCATGCAGCTCAACAACCAATAAGGTAACGCTTTTATCATGAATATTAATGTAGCTTCAAAATTAAATGTACCATCAACATTTGCCCAATTCCTTAAGATACCTTCACTTTGATTGTGAAGTGTGTTTTATCGCTGCCACTGGCCGCCGTAAACACAATTGCAAAAATAATGATTGATTTTCCAACTATGAATGGCTCACTTATTGCTGCCTCTGAATGTACTAACCTATTATCAAACAAAATGTATACAATTTGGAGCGAAAATGTGAAAATACCAGGAAATCTTAAATCAAGCCAGTATTGTTGTAGCTTTGAATGCATGGAGCGTTAGCCAGTATATTTTGGCTTACAGGACCTGCAAATGATTCCGTAATGTCTTATCTGTCTTTCTAATAGCTCTTGTTCATTGTAAAGTTGGAAGGTTTTGGCACAAGGGCCCCTTTTCAACACCTCTACACTTTCGGCTGTGTCCTGAATACACCTTACAGTGTTTCAGATGGCTATTGGTGTCAGGTATGTGTATATATATTAGGGCAACAATAGTGAAAATAAAGGCTGTCTTTAACACAGAGATCACAAGATCTTAAAGACTTTAAGGGAAGACTTTTGTGGTGTCTTTTTGTCCTTTAAAGAACTTGACAGCCCTATAGTCCCTATCCACTTTCAATTTATGGTAGCTAGCAGTGTGTACTTCTAAATGAGTTTGTGTTCCATTGAAAAATGAGTAAGGATTTTTGTTTATTTCATTTTATTCATGTCCCTCATTTGAGAACAGTTTTTCAGTACAAAGCATATTTCCCATAATGCCCTGTCAGGATTCTAATCAGTTTGTCAAACATAATCTACTAGAGAGACAAGCAGAAACTACAGTCATCAGAAGTGGTCTTGGCCCCGGATCTATCATTGCATGCTCTCCTCACAGTGTGCGACCTTTCAGCTCTCCTAGAACATAAAACCCTTCTTTGGCAGTGCATTCAGGAAATGTTACTCATTTTCAAAGGTAGGAACTTTATCAAAGTACATGAAAAAGTGACTGTCACAGCAGGTTAGTCAATCATAGATTCTGAAAACAAAAATAGGTCCCAGGTGTACGGCCCCGGCCAAACGCGGCCAAGACATTTCATGATGGGTGGTGGGTGGGAACCTCATGCTGTGTTTATAACTCATTCTGAACCTGCTCTGCATGGTCATGCCTTGTTCTGCTATAATGTGCTACTGGTGTAGATGGACGATGCGGAAGACATATGGCATGTTTTGGAGGGGAAATCGAGGACGTCGCCAGCTGTCTGAATGGGTGGAGTGTGCAGTATGTGTGGTGTGCTTACTGCTTAACTGCTTTGGACATGGGCGTCCCTGAGTCCAGTAGACATTTTCTTATAGACCTGAGAGTCTGAAAACCAAGCTGTCATTAATGATCGGAAACAGGTTTGTAGATCAGAACCAACACATTGAAGGAATATTTCCACAGCTGCAGCTGTTGAGCTCCACTATGTTTTGCCAAACAAAAAAGTATGCAATTCATTAAGCTTTTTATGTAATAAACTTGTTCTTCTTACAAAACAAATATATATACACAGACTCTCCATATACAGTATATGGTAAGCAGAGAGGGCGAGTTTGCCAAATGGCTTCGTGTGAGGTCTGAGCGTGCCCAGATTGTGTGTACGCAGAGTTTCGGAGTGTGAGTGGAGTCAGGTTCACTACTGCTGTCTTCTGCGTGGTCAGCAAACTTCACATGAAATGAGCACCTGACTGCTCTGGAAGGTGGGAATCTCTGCCTCTGCTCTTTTATCTTAACCCTATTATCAGAGGTTATTTATGTCAAGCAGGTATGTTGAACTAAAGCTGTATCGTCACATTTTTAAACCACTAGTGTTGCTAAATAGAACTGCGAAGGCCAAGCTGGTTTTCAAACAGGTTTCCTGAACACTGACCAATGGAAGATGGGCACGACAGATGGCCCGCCCCTGCACTCATGTCATTGGTTGGGCTGAGGCTGCTAAGTTGGCCTTATTGAGGCTGCTATGTTGGCCTTGTTGAGGAGCTTTAAGGTTAGATTTAGGATAGGTATACTCTGGTACCCACAAGCATATGCACACCATGTTACCATTCTCCTACATTTGTTTTTTTACAGTTCAGTCTGTCATTCTTACATTATCATAGTCTTCTGTCAAACTTCCTTTGTCATTCTTTCTCCACTGCTTTGATCTTCTGGGATGGAGCAGAAGACATAAGGCACCAGGATTGCATTTTATGTGTGTGGGGGGGTTATGTATAGCAGGATTGAGTAGAGCTAACTGTACACCTACTCTAGCATTTGTCTCTTGGCATTTGTTCAAAGGCATGCTGGGAATATGTGGCGTGGCAAGGCACTGGTCACAGTCCAGCAATGCCCACTTAATATCGCTGTCATTGACCTGGCTTGGGGTTGTGTAAGAAGATAGGTAGGAATACTGTAGGCCATAGATTCAATGCAAGTGCTTAAACACAAACCCGCACAGTTGAAGACCTTTATTGCCAGCTGCCATCATAACACACATTCCAGCAGCCTGTTCTGTAAAACTGAAGCACAGTAGCCTGAGGAGCCATACAGACACACAGACGCTGTATGCTTTGCTGTATGTTCCACCAGATTTAACCAAATTAAACTGCATTTTCAAACAATTTAGGCCGTAGAACATTACGTTACACAGTTGAAAGTCAACTTTCCGAACAATCCATAGTTCCACATAACTTTAACAAGTTTTAATTTGGGCCCTTGGTTAACCTCAATCACCCAATCTACAGTTATGAGAAAATAAGAGTAATAGATTCACACTTCATGACTGTAATATTGTTTTTGTCTGGAATGTGAGACATAAGAAGTGTATTTTTTTAAAGGTACAGTATGTGTTTTTGTCAGTGTTTAAATACAATTTATATTCCAGCTTAACATGCAGAGACAACTTTAAAAATTATGCATTTTATACTAACACTGTATGACTTCATCTGTAGATTAATAACCAAGAAAAGTATAAAAAAATCTGTACAGTTTGTTTGAGCATCCTGAACAGTCGGACAGTATGTGAATAGCTTACAGTATCTCTTTGAAAGCAGCTGTTATTTTTGCAATACACTTGTGGTGTAGAAATGGAATAAGTATAACATGGAAACAATATAACACTCAAAATAAACAAACCATCAGGGGAGAGAATAAGAGAAAGACACTGTATATGAAACCATGACAGTATGTGGGAATTATTATAAAGGTATCAGCACAGAGTCTGTTTTGTATTAAAAGAAGTGCTTTTGCCTATATGAATGTATGTGTGTGTGTGTGTGTGTGTGAGAGAGAGAGAGAGAGGCTGAAATAGAAATAAAGACAGAAGGTAAGTGAGGGCGCAAAAGTTTCATGCTTGTGAAATAGATAGACACAGCGTGTGACAACATTTGGAGGTGTGGACAGAGAGCCTTTACAAAGCCTAGAGCTCTTATCGCAAGATCAAGGGTGGGAATACAGAAACTTTATCTCACCTTAACCTTGACTGTGCATGGGAGGACATGCATTGCTCTACAGTATACCACAAATACCCCCCTTTCAACACTATATTAACCACCTTACAGAACAGACACAGAATTGAGCATGTAATCATTTATCCTCATATATAACCTCTGCACCAATACAACCATACACACTCCAGTCCTTATATAACCAATCCATACACATTCTAATTCACACATATCCCTATCCATACACATCCTAATTCACACATATCCCAATCCTTACACATCCAATTCACACATATCCCTATCCATACACATCCAATTCACACATATCCCTATCCATACACATCCTAATTCACACATATCCCTATCCATACACATCCCAATTCACACATATCCCTATCCATACACATCCCAATTCACACATATCCCAATCCATACACATCCTAATTCACACATATCCCAATCCATACACATCCTAATTCACACATATCCCAATCCATACACACCCTAATTCACACATATCCTACAATCAATCACATATCCTAGATCCCACATATCCCAATCAACCACACATATCCCAGTTCTCACACGTGCCAATTCATACACATCCCAAACTAACCGTACCCAGTCCTTTTCACATACACATTCCCTTTCCCTCTCTCGACCCTCTGTTTTCATCTATCTCTCGTCATCATTTTTCTTTGATGGGCCTCCCCGACATATATAAATAGAGTGAATATATTTATTAATATATATGTTGCATAAACGCGTCTGTCCCTTTCCAGCGTCTCTTGCCGGTGTAATATTGTCATTTCTTTGCTAAGCCGTTTATTTTTAGATGGAGCCACCGATGCTGGCACTATTATAAATCATGCATCTGCTGATCTGAAATTTATGAGGTGATGGTGTCTGTTTTTACAGCTCAGTGCTGTTTGCTGTCTGACTTGTATCTGTGTCTGAGTTGTGATGTCTGAGGCTGGGCCGAATGATCTGTAGGATCATCGCTATAGAGAGCAACTTTCCTGTGGAAGGAGATAAAGCCAGTGTAGATGTACTGTAGAGCGTGTGGGTGTTTTCTGCTGTGAAAAAGCTTTTCATAGGTCAGAAGGGTCAAGAACATTAGCATGTACACACATGCTTTTGGACGCCTGCCCACATGCGATGGAGCTCATCTGGGGGCAGGTGGTATGAGTGAGCCCTTGATCAGATTTATGCTTCGCATAAATGCAGCAGTTTGGATGCTAATCGAGGTTGAGCGAGAGCCAGTGTTTCAGCTTTGATGCTAAGGCACAGGTGGTTGGGTAAAGAGCACTTTTGCATATGGAAGCTTGTAAGCATGGAGTTAAACGAGTGTCAGGTGTGTTTTTGCTTGAAAGCATTGTCGTTTAGTCAGTGCTTCTCGTTTAAAATGAATCCCTGTTTTTAGCATTTAGGCCTTTAGGTCACTTTGGATAAAATGTTGGACAGAAATGTGTCCTAATATTTCAATAAACACAACATGCACAACTGATAAAACTGATTGATTAGAAATTATGAACAATACAAAAATTCTGTTCGTAAGTGATATTCACCTTACATTTAATTATTACTTAATCTTGTCATATTTTAACATAATGGATAATAAATTATGAATAAGTTATTGACGTAAGTTCTTAAATGACGCTCAGGCAACATCACTGTAACGGTTCTAGCAGGTGTTTTAGGTGTGTTATTAAATCCCTATATAAGACTCGGGTGAATGCCAAAGGGTTCAAGATAGCCAAAATAGGCTCCAGATAGCCCCTGGGGGTATATATTGTAACTACACCATCTTGACTCAAAAAGTTAGATATTTTCTCCATTGACAGCCATTTTCAAATAGCCACTTATTCAGAAAAATTTGAATTTTCAGACAACATAAATTGTTAATATTTTAATATTGAAAAACTGATTGCCCATGAGCCAAAATAGCAGATTTAAAATTGCATACTATCGGCCGGCTAGGCAACTGCCAATGAGATGAATAGGAACGATAACAAATAGCTTTCTGCAAGTTTAATAAATGACTTTGGCAAACACTGAGGCTGCCGCATGAGATCGGATGGAGAGGGTTGTTTGGAATCTTTCTCTCTAATTAGGCTTGTGTGATCAGAAACAGATGTCTATTAATAAATTGATGGCGTGGTTTGTGTTTCTCTAATGCTTGTGTTCCAGAACTGTGGCAAGAACATGAAAGCATTCCTGTAAGTTCCTATGTGGGAATATGAGTTCTAACACACACGTGCACACGACACAGGGAACCTCTAGTTCATCTGGACTGCTGGGAAGAGAACAGATGTATTCAGCTGGATAGATCTGACAGACTGTGCACAATGCATGTTTTCCTCAAGCTGTCTGCTGCTTAACCAGTAATGCTTAAGATCATTTAAAGAAACTTTCCTCAGCATTGAATTAGTAACGCAAAGGTTGTGGGTTCCTAGTAAACACATACTGATAAAATGTACTTTGAATTCACTGTAAATCACATTGGCTAAAGCATCTGCCCCTCTTTAACATCTTTTATACTGCATTTACAGCATGACTCAAAAGGCAATATTTGAAAACTGTAATATTTAGCTAAGCAGTGAGAAATGGATAATTCCTAACCTGGATACTTCCAGATGTCTTCTGTCTTTTGTTTGGGCCTGTTTACTTGTCAGAAGTATTTAGTTTCTTTCCAATTACAAGCAATTAAATCGTGCTTCCTTTTCCCTGTATCCCGCAATGATCCAGTCAGCTGCATAGAACAGAATAGTCTTTGCCTCAGGCAGACTGAGCGAAAATATGTCTTCCCTCAGAGAAACTGTTCAGTGAGTACTGATCAGTTTTCTGTTTTCCCCAGTTACTCCACATGACTGGAAAATTACATTCTTTCTTTCTTTCTTTCTTTCTTTCTTTCTTTCTTTCTTTCTTGCTTTCTTGCTTTCTTTCTTGCTTGCTTGCTTGCTTGCTTGCTTGCTTGCTTTCTTTATTTATTTTTGGATTTGAAAAATACGGCAGTAAAATACTTATTTGACTTATTTGACTTATCACTTATTTGATATTTTATATTAAAGAGAGAAAGATAAAGCTACTCAGGCCTTTCTGAATTCTGGGGTTAAAAGGGTATTTGACACCCTGTACACAATGAGAGGAAATGGAGTTTGTTTTTGCACCTTCCCTCAGGCCAGAATCAAACTACATAAATATACATGGAAGCGGGCCCTCCGAGGTCCCTCTGTCTCCAGGGCCCCTTGCGGTTACCCCCTGATGCCTGCCGGCAAACTGACAGAGGTCAGAATAATAAACAGCACGCCGATGGACCTTGACCTGTGGAACATCAAACTTTCTCAGAGAGAAAGAGAGAGGACAAACTGGAGAGATGATAGAGGTTAACCTAGCAATAACAGCAAGAGCAAAAAATAGAGACTTCTTTAAAGAAGAATAAAAGGACAAGGGAGGAAAAAATCACCAGAAAAGACTGGGACTTGAAAAATGGAGAGAATGAATGAACGAGAAACTCAATTCCAAGCCCACACGTAATTGGCCAGTGGAGAAAGGGTGGACAGAAAAGAGCGAGTGTGAGAGTGAAGGAGAGAGGCAGAGTGTTATGCATGAGTTACCTGCCAAGCTTTAGGGGAATGAACAGTTAAGGTGGCAAATGAGTCCAGTCTGACTGACTTATGTATTGTTGTAGACTTTTAAGTCTTTATTACTGCAAGAGGTATTTGAGACAGTCCTGTTAAATTCCCCCCATTTACAGTGGCCATAGAATACTATACAGATACCGAAACACAAAAAGATACAACACGTAGTGTGAATGTTTGCAACACGTTGAGCTGTGGTGCTCATGTGGGTGACACAGGTTCAAGCCTGGCTTGGGGACATTTTTCAGGCCTAGCCCCCCTCTTTCAATAGTTCCCTTTTGCTTATTTCTGCACTGTCCTGTCTAATATAAGCAAAACTTTTGTGTTTAAAAAAAACATTAAAATATAATTAACCAAATTGCCTGGTGTGCAATCTTAAATCTTTATCTTTCTCCATCTTAAATCTTTCTCCATGTTCTGCATCCAATCTTTCAGTTTTGGCAAGAGACTTACAGTAATTTCATCACTGGTGACTGGTTTTGGCGCAGTATAAGATTTGTGGCATATATTTAGTATGAAAATAGATTTAGAGAGTTCAAAACAACTATGGATTAATATGACTTGCACTGATGGTTGACACTTTTGGCTGGAGTGTGTGGCTTTTTGGGAGTCCCCATTAACAGCTGGCTCAACACCCTTCAATCTTGTTCAAACAGCATCACTGGCGTACAGAAAACACTGTTTAACTGGAGCTGTTATTATTGCCATAGAGAACCGCAGAGAGAGTGCTGATAGCTAAACTGAGTGGCAGCTTCCAGTCAATCTGGAAGGCAGACAGAGGGCGAGAGAATGTTAGCATAGTTGTGGCTTCAGCTGGTGTGTTTTATCGGAGTAATTAGCTGTAATCAGTTCTCTCGACTCTCTGGGTGTTCCATAGCCCTGCTTTCACACACTGAGACACACACACATCAAACAAACAACTAAAGCGACTCTGACATGCAACAGCCAACAAATCACAATAGTCTTTATTTGACCACACTTTTCTTTTAACAAAATACTTTAATTGCATGCAATGACACCCAAAAAGAAAAAGCACAAAACACAGAAACATTAACGAGTGAACTCTATGTAGTTAATGATGAAGTTCATATATTCTGCTATCATAAGAAAAAATGAGAAATTTGATGAATTATAGTTTTCAATTAGTTTAAAATGAGAATTTAATGCTGAAATGGTCTTATGAAGTGTCGTACCATTTTGCTTTCATCCTTTTTCACAGCTGATAAAGTTCTTCCTCTCTGAGGAACTGCTTGTTTGCATGTTCTGGTCTTAATAGAAATTTGTGCAGAGTCGGTTCTCTCTCTCTGTCTCTCTCTCTCTTTCTCATAAAGTGGTTTGTGTGTGTCTCCTCATATGTTTGGCACATGTTGGCTCCTTCAGTTCTCCTGT
>JAZGTJ010013110.1:0-15292 GCA_036877575.1 Botia almorhae
GTCCAAAAGAAACACAGGCAGGTTTTGCTAAATGAACCAGAATGTAAAATGAGATGTGAATAATTACCATGAAAATTACTTAATTACCCATCAGCCCATCACCCGACCAACTGTTACAGCTATTACATTCAAAAACCCAATTTAAGTATCAAAAAAGCTAAACAAAATTTGTGAGCTGGTCAGCTGCCTACAAAGTCGACACTAAGCCATTGTGTGCATGTTCCCAACAAAAAGGCAGTTTCAATAACGTTACGGTCTAAAACATCAAAACATTTACTTTTAATAAACTTTCAGATGAGTCATTTATGACATATATTGATTGTAAGCACACTGCCCTCTACACATAAGTCTACAGTCTATTTAGGAAGCAAGACACACTGTCAAGTAATACAAGGTGTCGTTTTTGTATAAAGCAGATGATCCTGTTCTATCAGATTCCTGAGAGATGCAGAGAGCTTTAAAACTCCTCTATAATTACACAGTGTGCTAAAACAGCACAGAAGCTTCTAGAATAATCACCATGGTGGCAGTTTGTCCGATTCCTGCTGAAGAGGATCTGCAGCAGCCAATCACAGGACAGGAACAGCAAGGAAATAAAAAGAGAGAGAGGGACAGATGAGAGACAGAATGAAGTGAGAGTAATAAATGTGTGACATCCACACGTGCTACTGCATGACAAGGCAGAACTACAGTAAATAAATACATTTTTAACACACCCGTTCATTTATTGTATTGTGTTGTTTTATTTTCAGTTCTCACACTGGGTGTTTCGGACATGAATACATGAACACAATGCATTCATGCTTTATGTCTACATCAGCTATAGATCCGGTCTAAAGAGAGAGAGAGCAGCTTTATAGAGGGTGATAATGAAAAGGGATTATTTTTATTTGCTGAATGCAGTTCAATTGTGCTTTGAGATATAATAACTCTCATTAATAATAAAACATTATAAAACGTTTTACAAATCAACAGTATTGTGTAATCAAGTATGAATTACTTATGCTTACCAGTAACAGATTTGGAATCGAAAACTTATACATAAAATGAGTTTTGAAGACAGATATAAATTGTGCCTGTTTTTTTCTGTCCTGTGTTCTTTTTAGATAGAATTATACAATAAGTTTCTAATATTACGAAAGTGACACAAAATTGAGGCAAAGACCCAAAATAGCTGCATCACACAACCTGTATTTCAGTTGCACAAAGAAGAATTAAGTAAGTTAAGAGTGTGGTTAAAGTGAGTGTGTTATGTGCAGTGTCTGTGTGTGCCAGCGGGAATCTGATCTCTACTGTGTCTGTCTGAAGAGAATCTGATCTCACAGTCGGCTGGAGTCAAGCGAGGGGGGCAGCAGAGCTTTAATCTAGACGTCACACTGACCTACATTATGTGACACATTTGTGATGTTCTACCACATGCAACGGCTTCTTGTAACCGCATGAGTCATCAAAGAGAGCCTGCAGGACTCCTGAAAGAACATTATCACCGTTCTACCCAAGAAAGAGAGAGAGAGCGAGAGGATATCACACAACACAAAACAAAAGAACTTTAACCAAAACACCAGAGTGAGTGATGTGTTCTACAGCCAGTCATTTCAAAGAGGAGCAATGTTTATAATTCTGTGTATATAACAGCACGTTTGTGAGTCAGATTAATGTTCAATGTTTTCGCTTGGAGAATCAGTTCTAAAAACACAGACAAACACATCAACAATATTTCAAACAGCTGTAACCACGGTAATTAAAATATTAGTTTTGTGACATCTAGACATCAGCCACTCAGCAAATTCACAAGAGAAAGTGCAACATAAACCAGAAGATCAAAGTTTTATGGTTTGCTAGCAGTTAACAGTTGCTCTCGACTGCAAGACAATCCGATCTAAACAAACAGTTTGTTGCATAAATTGGATAAAAGCTTTGCTTGAAAAAGCACAAGTTAAAGAGCATGAAATAAAGAGACAAATCTATTTCAGCTGCCAAAAGGGATCACAGGTATCAATATTTAAGTAATATCTCATCTTATATGACGAAGACTCCCTAATATTATTCACTCAACAGTGCAATAACTCAGCACTAGATAACTGCTCCTGATTTACTGTTTTCTTTAGAAGGCAAACATGCTTCTACCCAACACCTGCAGTGCTGCCCGTTTATGAAACATGGTGAAAAAAACATGTTTAATTTGATGACCTTTAAAGGGCAACGAAACTAAGATACCGTCTTCAAATATTGCGTACAGGAAATATCAAGATCTCTTAAGTCCCCTTTAAATGCTAAATGGTCAAGTCTGTAGAAGAACATTCCTGATCCTCCTCATACTCTCATCCTTCAACACACCCGAACACACACACATACACACACAAACACACACACAAACACATGGCTAACGTTCTCTGAAGTTCTCTCAGTTATCGAAAACGTTTTTGCAGTAATGAGACAGTACTTTTTTAAACATTATACATCATATCAAAAATGTTAATCTTAAGTTGTTAGTAAAACGTTTTAAAAAGTCACAGAATTTAACATTTTGAATAGCGTTCTTATAACCAAGCAGTCATGTTAACACATCTAAAAAACTGTATGTTTTGAATATTCCCAGTGCAACACTTGCCCACACAACGCTAGAACGATGCCAAACAAACAGTCCAGGATTTCTCCAGGTTCTATGAAATTGTAGTTCCATCAAAGGTGAAGAGAGTCAGAAGAGTCCAGGTGTCTGGAGACTGCTGGGTCACGGAGGTATTCCGAGTCGGAACAATCCTGCTCTGCTTGCTTCAGTTATTTTCCTGCTGTACCTTCATTTTCTCTCACCTTTCACTATCTGCATCTCTCCCCACCTCTCCCTGATGTTTGGTAACAACAGAGAAAAACTTACGATTCTATAATCCACAGCACATCTGACAACAAAGAAATATGGTTATATCAACTGAGGTACATTTGGGTACATTTCAAGTGTACCAGTACAGTCATTTAAAACACAAAGCTGAATTAACAGAACAGAAGTAAATCAGATGTACAATGTTCTGCCAATGGACCTGCAGGAGAAATATGTTAAAACAATCATTTAGGGGCGTTTTAAAGTTATTCAAGATTTTTCTTTCACTGTTCATGCTGTGAACTTTCATTATGTTAAATAAGTAAATAAAAACAAGTAAAAAACAAATTTTAAAAAAAATTTCAATTTCTTTAAATGTTGGTATTATTACACTGCATGAAACATTAGACTGGATTATATTCAAATTGCTGTTGTTTTTATGTAAATTGATATAACTTCATTTTCAGGTGCTTCCATGACGATAAATAAACATACATTTCAGGATACGATTTTAGGAGGGAAAACAGGTCAGTGTGCTACAGTGATGTAGGTCAGCGCTGCCCTCACCTGCAGTTTTCAGACTGTGAGGGGAACTCAAACGACTGATATCTTACTGACAACAGAGAGCTGTGAGAAGCAGCAAACAAAACCCATCATTTAATCCCAACTGAAAAGCAGAACTCAAACCACCTCATATCCTCGCATAGATTTTACAAATCTGACCCATATTTAGGAGGTCTGACCCATATTTAAGATTCAGTCTGTCTAACACAAATCATAATTTTTCATCAATCGTACAGAAGGCCAATTTATTCCCCAGCCTGAAAGAAATAAACAACAGCGTTCATTTTTATGAAATGTTACCATGGCCCTGTGATGAAACATCTAGGTCTATATAACTAGGTTCTAGCTGGTTACCAATCACCATACTGTTGCCATGACAATAAATTTACATCAGTTATTCTTCAAACATTGCACATGAAAGCTACTGCAAATGTTTTAAATGCAAGAAACAGAAGCGCAATAGAATCTTAGCAAACACCAAATAATGTTATTCTACGCAGAAGGAAAATCATCTGATATATTAATTATCTTTTATCCCTTCATTGCTGTTTTGTTTATTGGTGGTAATACATTGAGCAGCAATGAAAATAAATACATACAACGCAATATATATTTATATATTTTATATACGTTTTATATGTTAATGTTAGAAATATATATTTTACATCCAATATTCAAGAACGAAGGAAACATGGGTGGTTAAACTGGAACACAACCTGCTCCAGATAAATGTCTAGGGAAGTTTTTATTAAACTTTTTTTTTCGTAAAATAAAAATTTTATTCTGTAAGCTTTTCCTCAGTGGTTCCTTTGAGAAAAATATTGTTCATAAAACCCAAAACAGTCATAAAACAACCAAAACATTTACGTGATAAATGTAAAGCAATTACAAGCCGTGAGTTTCAGTTACTAAACACGCGCAGGGACAAATGTTCTGTGTAAATGTTAAATCAAACCACTGAATGGTTTAATGCATGATTTACACAGAAATTCGTTCTGCTCATAAACAAGACTCGATAATGATAACAATTTAAATACACTATGGAAAAACTCAAAGTGTTTGGAAACTTTGCTAGGACCTCTGGTGTAAAACCGGATCAACCTAAAACAGAACTAAACCAGTTTATCGAAGTTACTGCCCGTAATGATTTAGACACTACGTTCGCACCAAAACACAAAGCTGACTGAAAACCCCAAAGACATGCTGTGCTTAGTTTACAATATTGTGCTTTTAACACAGTTTAAAGTCTGATCTAAAGGCTGCTTGCCAACACATGTGAAGACAGATTATGAAGCAGTGTGGAGAGATTCTCTCTCTCTCTCTCTCTCTCTCTCTCTCTCTCTCCGCCCTGCTGATTTGACATTGTGGAGGTTATAACGAGTGTTTCACAGAACCCTGTGGAGGTTTGCCAACAGCATTATTGGTCGATAAGTGCCAGCCAATCACAACAGCTCATCCTCTGCCCTCTTAATCTCCTCAATCCCACTTTTCCCAGTTCTCAGGAGGATCTGAGTACCTCAGCAAGAATGTTGTCCTCAAACCTCAGACCTCACGATGAGGCAGCCAATTAGATGTTCTTGACGGTACCTCGGCTTTTCAGAGGCAAATTGTGCTAAAGCAGTCACACATCACAGAACATCTGACTTCCAACATCAACGGTTGGTATAAACATGCCTGTCTGATTCACAAGCAGTAAATCTCAAGAAAGTGGGTCAAAAAACACAACCCATCACATCCCATCCCATCCCATCCCCCCAAATCACTGCGGAAAACTGATCAAAAGAGCATATACATTCACTGGTAATGCAGCTATAAAGGGTACAGGATACAGTGCAGATTACTGTGGTCAAAAGAGCAAAAATGAGGTACTAATGCACGTGGCAGTTTTAACTGTGCATTAGGAAGACAAACAAGTCAATGTGATACAGTCTGCCATGGCCCAGCTGCACCTGTAAACAATGGAGCATGGAATCATGGGAAGGAAACGCAGCACTCTGATTGGCTCCCTCCCAAATCGCTGACAGCATCCTGTTGAGACACCTGCACAGGGAATCTCACACTGCTAAGAATCAAGAAGATGCTCGGTACCAATCATGGAGAAGAAGTCCTGATCCCCCAGATGGCCCCCAGATACTTCTCCACCTGCTCGGACAACAGCAGCTGGCTGTTTGAGGTGGTGGCCCATGGCCTGAAGATCCAGGAGCATCACTCTGCTGTTAAAGCCCGACAGATCGTCTGGTGTAGGGTCTCCAACATACAATGTGGAATTGTAATACTGTCAGAAGGGGTGTCTGTAATACATAAACATCAAAGACTCATATCTACAGTAAGTACAGTAGGTACAAAGATAAAGATGTTTTCTTTTAGGAAAAAGTCGTTTTTTAAACGGCAAATATTTAACAGGAATGACAGCAGAGCAGCAGAGTGACAACAAATTTGCAAGGGAACCATTCATTTAAAAAACAAGGAATTTAATAAAAGATAAACACCTTTCATTCTAAAATTGACACTTCTGTACAGCTATAACCCCTAATTCCCCTAATTAATGACACTTCTGTACAACCCCTAATTATAGGGAGCTATAGCACTCAAACAACTCTGCAAGTTACTCAGGGCCAGAGCCTTTAAATGGAATTTGTGTAGTCAGGGTCTATTTTAGAGGAAGAACAGCGGGGGTCAGAACGTAAATGCACATGAACAGCATAGCGTGACACCAGAATACCAACTTCCTGTGTGGAGTCCACTTCCTGTTGCCTCATCAGCGTTTGTTTAACACACTCTCTGTTTAATGACCTCCTCCACAGACTCCAGTGGTGTGTCACACACGCCTCATGTCTAGCTTGTCTGTGAGGAGGTACGTGCTGTGCGCCACACGTCTTGAGCAATTTCACTGCAATCAACATCTGGACGGCTTTTCAGCTGAACATGTAACAGCTCACCAAGAAAGGAAGAAGCATTTACAATGACTTCTGACAAACAAGATAAACATTTACAGATATACACCACAATATCTGACGTGAGTTTAATGGATAGTTCACTCAAAAAAAGTGAAATTATCCCGTTATTTACTCATCCCCAGGTCATTCCAAACTTGTTTCCAAACCATTTACTTTTCCATTGTATGGACATAAAACCACACATTTGAGACATTTCTCAAAATAACGTCTTTACATGACATCTGTCACGTAAAACATAAGAGGGAGAGGTTAGCATGTCCCTCATGTCAGTAGCAAAACAAACTGTTGGTGGTACATGTGCTAATCAAAGAAGCAAGCAACACGAAAGCTTTACTTCAAACCGTCTGTGATAACTAAAGCTGGAAGTGTGCGGAATTCCCTGCGGTGTGAACAGAGTCGGGAAAAGAATCTTATGCAACCGCTTTCTTAAATATTAAACAAAGAGCTCTGAGAAGCCAAATGAATTTTAATCGAGTGACGAGCGATTCATCGGTGAAGGAAACCGCTGAATGAAGCAACAGGAAGCCTCATCCGTCAGTCCTGAGCTCTGGAACAGAGGAAAAGAGATCGAGACAGACAGGAAATATACGAGGCTGAAAGAGGAAAAACAGAGGAAATGATTCACTCCGAAATCTGAGTGGCTTCTGGAACACTCGATATAAACCAAACGATGAGAGATTTCTGATATGTCGTCAGTTTATATTTCCAAAATAACATTTGCAGAACAATTATGAGTCATATCTGTCAAAATTATTAATGACGCAGTGGATTAAGTCATTCACAGATGTGCATGACTATTTCTCACATTAAACCAATAACCAGTTATCAGGTGGTAATAATAGTAATAGTAATATTTGCTTGAGCTATCAGCACTAACTAGCAATCTCTGCTATCTTTGTACTAATGTATGATGTATAAACTACAAATATCATATGTGGGGTTCTGTAGTCCAGCAGATAAAGATCTGGACTCCAACCAGAAGATTAAGGCAGGTTCAACCCTACAGGTGGTGTTTTACCACCTGTGCACTTGAGCAAGACACACACACACACTTACTTACTTACTGGGGACATTCCATATACTTCTACTGTTTTTATACACAGCTTGTTATAAACAATATATCCTAACACTAACCCACACTGTAACCCTAACAGAAAACTTGCTGCATTTTTACAATATGCAATTAACTTTTTACTATATTTTACTCAATTTACTATATTTTTATAGTGTTTTATGAATAAGGAGGTCCCCAAAAGCAGGCTTTGCTCAGATTTGTCAGGTTTTGCTGATCTTTGGGTATAAATTTGTCTCCAATACATGGTTAAGTGAACACACACACACAGGGGATTATGCCTTCAAGGAAAATATTCTCTCTACACTGTAATTAACTTCTGATAAAGTTAAATCAGCTCAACGACGTGATATGAATGCACCCCTGCGTCCACCGTCAGCCGACCTCTCAGAAACCTCCCAAACACAAGTTATCAGATGTTTGTCAGAACAAGTGCTTCATTTCCAAACAGAGGGGAGAGAACAGAGAAGACTGGTGTGAAAATCCAGAATGGAAATAAATCCAGAGCTGGTGTTTATGAACTGGATATGGAGCTTTAGCAGCAGCTGTTACTTTTCAGTCTGCAGCAGGACACAGTCTGGCTAAACCTAAATGTTAATAAACATCTGTTTGTGTAGATCGACTTTTGTCAACACGACCAGACGCCTGAACTGTTTCTCTGATCACTTCCTATCCTGACTAAAAAAAGAAATCTGCCATTAGATCGCAACTCTTGCAAAATAACTGGAAGGATGTGACAATATTTTAATGATTGGTTTGGCTCTGTAGTTTAACGACATCACAGACACTGGAAAAATATGGCTTCTGGCTTTTCAGTGTTTTATGGGAAAGTTCTGACAGGCAGATTAAGTCGTAGGAACGGAATTTGAAAAACAAGAGCACAACAACAGAAAACTGAAGACCAGCGTCAGACACTGACTAGCTTCACCAGCTGTGCATCTGACTGTTCCAACATAATTCTTACAGAAAAACAAGCCAAGAAAGATTTACCACACATAAATTAGAGGTAACCAGAAATGCTCACACACAGTCTAATATTTGGAAAACTGTGTTTAAAACAGTGAAATAAACAAAAATCTTGAAAGATTGTACTTGGAAATTGTAATTGTACAAAACTGGTGTGTAATTTCTGCATGATTAGTAACACAACGGAACCTCAACAGAATCTGTTTTATAAAGGAAAGGACGAGAACGCAATGCAGTAGGAAAAAAATATGCAACAAAAAATCGTTGCTAGTCTGCTCTCGCAAGATATTCTAGCTTGCCAAATTAAGCCACCGATCAGACATTCCAGGGAAATCTTCATCAGAAAAGGAGGAATTCCAGGAATCCTGATAGCACTGCCAAATCCACGCACGTCCAGACTGATGACAAATGATGGCCAGCCGGTCCGATTTGTTCTGTGCAAACACAGCAGAATTCCTGAGCAGGCTTTCATTCCTCACTGGAGAAACAAATCTCTCCCAGATAAAAATAACAACTGATAACACCAATAATGTACTTTTTTTTTAATTACACACATTTAAAGCATGCGATTAGCTGACTTTTGCATCCTTGTGCAAAAACATATAAAATCATAAATCAATGTATTGTTCCCTTTAATTTATAGGCAGCTGTGTATTGAACAGAATAATGTACAGCTATTATCACAAAACAAAAACGTGTTAACAAATAGCCTTTAGGTCATGACATGTGATGTTTGTGTTTGGAACAGGATGTGAACACAATGAGAACTGAAGATGAAGAAAAAACCTAGACAATAAGCAACATTCCTAAACGCTGTCATTCAGATAACCAACCTGGGATACATCTTTAAAATCTGTGCTCATTTAAAA
Source organism: Botia almorhae (assembly GCA_036877575.1). Taxonomy (NCBI): domain Eukaryota; kingdom Metazoa; phylum Chordata; class Actinopteri; order Cypriniformes; family Botiidae; genus Botia; species Botia almorhae. Next base: position 9,244 of record JAZGTJ010013110.1, read on the forward strand.
AAAGATCCATTTCAATCATGTGTTGGTTAACTGTATCTTTTATTTCTTTAATCAGGATTACGATTAATGGTGATGCACTTAATCAATCACAAAAAATGTGTCAATAAGTGGTAGGGTTCAGAGCGATCTCAAAAGCCACGCCTCTTCCAAAAAATGTGCAGAGGTATGCAAATAAAAGATCATCTACCCTGCCTTTAAAGCATTCAATTTTGGAGTATTGCAACCAATTACAGACATGATCAATGTACACAGAAATGTAATTTCTTGAATATTCGTGCGGCAGTTCACTGATTACAACAACAAAAACCTGTTGTTAAGCTTCAGCTCTGAATGAGCTTTCTGTGAGTGAAACATTTGTGTTCATTTCTTTGCCCTTTGACCCCATCCGTTCCTTTCAGGAATTTATTATTCACATTTTACATTCACCGGATTATGGGATTTTCATCTCCTGGTAGATTCATTTCAGGGACACAAAAGTGCAATTTAATATGCGTCCGCAGCGTAAAATCTGCAGTAAAATAACAACACAAGGCTGACAGAGACGTTTGGTTAGACAGGCGTTACATCCCGAGTTTCGTTTTATAGTCAAAACAAACCACGTCTGCGCTTTTGTCTCACATGAACATCAAAACAACCTTGTAACAAGCCACATTTACACTCGAACAAAAGCAAAACAACAACCAATGAACAGCCATTTCTGCAAGCCTTCATCTACTGGTGCTTTGTTTACCAAACATTTCTCCACTTGGAACATTAAAAATGTGTGTCACTACACGTCAATAATAAATAAACAGGAAAACTGAAAGCTCATGTTATGTTTCACCTCCACAGGGAGTTAAAGCGTGTGTGTAATTGTTGACATACTGAAGCTTTTAATCCGATTACAGAATTCCCTGCTGGATGTTTGCACTCATTCCGAGCCGAGCGCTTGAAGAGGATCTCCAGACCCGTGGCATGCTGCCATGCACCATTCTGTGCTCCGGACGGAAGAGAGTGGAGGCTGGTGGAAGAGTGAGGCTCCCAAACCAGATTGAGGACTCCAGAGATCCTGAGACCCTACATCTCTATAGATTCCTCCTTCATACGCAACACTAAAGTCACCATGAACTCTAAATTCATGCTCTTGTTTTTTATGTAATATTGCAGTGCTTATTATAAATTATTATTCCGTGCACATCATTGTTTTTTCAATCCATGTGCCCTCATAATCTTTAATCAAAATCTGAATATGTACTTCCCCTCTGAAACAGTAGACCTTCTCTGATGACATCAGTCTGATGGCTTGGGCGGAGCCAGAGACTTTACCACTCCCCTCCTTTAAACCAATGAAGTTTCAATATAGGTGGTCTGTAGTTACACCTGCCACAGCTACATAATTTACTATATTATTTGTTTCTTTATAGACAAAACACACATCACTAGCTAAGAAACACTAGCTGGTTAAGTTATCTTTCTCAGACGCGAGGCTTAGAGCACTTAAAGATCAAAACACTTCACAGACATTCAAACATCTTGCATAAGTGGAAACATTAAGTCTCAAGAGCATTAAAAACAAAGCGTGGCCCTTACCGGCCGGGCGGAAGGGACCAGATGTTTATTACTGTGGCCTTGTGGGTTATTGTGCTGGTACAGGTGGCTGATGTTATCACCAAAAACCAGCGTTACTCATGCTGACGTCCTGAGGATAAATGTGATTGGCTGACGCTTTCTATTTTTTTTGTGTGGTTGTGTGTGTGTAGTCTGTTGTGCAGAAATTATATTCGCTTTTTTGCACACTGTCAGAAAGTGTATTCAGATGCAGTATTCAGCTCCTTTCTCTGTGACAATAAAACGTAAATCTGATTAATTTATTTTAATTTGGGGAAATCACGCTACATACATTTGATTAAAACAGATGCTTTACGTATTAAAATACCTAATCTCCATTCGTTGGAATACTCGATTCTGATTGGTCAATCATGGCATTGTACAGTTGAATATTTTTGTTATGATAATAGCTAAATTTTTTCATTTACAGTTTCCTATGTACACAGCTTGCTTCATGTCTCTCGTATCAAACCGCAGTATAAAATAATTTAAACTCAAAACACAATTTAATGGTCAAATAAATGGACATGAATGTTAGATTTGAAATGAAAATCAAACATTATTGTGTTATTATTTAATTACACAATTTAATAATTGTGTTATTATTGAATTTAACATTCAGAATTGTCTTTTATGAAGTTGTTTATTATTACAAAAAGAGTTTGTGGCCTAATGTGAACCAGGTTAATTAGAATATAGGACAACTAAAAAGAGAAACGTTTAAGTGGAATTAAAACAATGTGTTGTCTCATAAGAGCAGCTGACTACAGCGCCATCTAGTGTCACATAACAATACAGCGAGAGAAGCGCTTTATGTTAATCACTCGTTAATTAACAGCGATATTGTTTTAATAAACAAACAAGCCTGTTTGTTAATGTTACGTTTAATCGTCTGGGTCTTAACACCTCAGAGTTAAAGATACAGGTAACTGCAACTGTCATTTACACATTACCGAGAATTAACAAGGAGACTTGAAAGATTTACGAACTAGAAAACAACGTTCAAGCAAAAATGTTTAACAGCGATCTGTAACTTGCTTTTTTATTTATTCTGCTTTGTGTCTGACTGATATAACTTCACATACGTGCTCTGAATGGTGGTCAATCTCTTTATCCCCCAAAATATTTTGTGAATCCATTATAAAAACGCATGTTCTTGACATGAGACCACCAGGCTAACTGAATGTTTTCAGGACATTGGTTAACGTTCGTTTATCCTGTTCTTATAACATTCAAAATAAATTGTTTAAAATTTTTGTAACTTAATGGAAACGTACCTAAAAACAACCTAAAATTGTCAGCTGGGATATTAAACAAAACACACAACACTTAGGGGGAAACACCAGCATGTGGGTGTGTGGGCCACAAGCCCCCCCACACAACCACAGAGTCTTTGCTTTTTGTCTCTCTCAAAAGCGGAGCAACAAAACCACATAGAAACACTCCCACAGACAACAACCAGAAAAACAGCCTTCTTTGTGTATTCCTATCTCAAATCTCTCGCTGAATAAACACTGAAACTCTCAGAAACGCTTTTCCTAAAGCTCAGGTCACTTTGACGGTCAGTCCTGCATCGGGCTTTAAATGTGGCCCAGTTTCAGCCTCAGTGTGACTCCTCTGGGCCACAACACTAAAATGACCCACTCCACATTCTGTTCACTATGTGAAGCCAGTGTGAACCAGTAGCACAGATCGTCCAAACTCTCTTTCAGGCTTGAAGAAAGCTGTTTTATTTAACTGTCATGGACCTAGTTTGAGAAATAGGTCAAGAACACGGGCTTACAATGGTACCTCTTCTACATACACATACCTGTAAACCGGTTGCATCTACTGCATGATTCCAATGACAGGCTTGGAAGAGAAGCGGTCAAACTCTTGGAAGAGATCTCCGATGTTGCTCCTAAACTTCAGATCTAGATTCAGCTGTATAATGCGCTTCAGTTCTAGAGGGCATGAGAGATACATGAGAACCGCAAATCAGCCACATCAACCACTAGAACCACCTCACCCTACAGCTGCAGTGAATATTATCTCGCTTATTTCTGTTAGTTCTGATCCAAAGAACCTGTAACTGCAGAAGCTGCACCAATTAATATCAAAAAGGTCATTTAACCTACATAATATAGATCAATACTAATATAGATCTTTTAGTGTCCTTTTAGCACCCTGCGGTACACACTGTTCATGCATTATTGCATTACTGTGGAGTTTACAGACTTCATTGTTCAACTGTCTGTGGCAGTAACTGCATTGTACCTCACAATAAACATGTTTACAGTTTTAACTGATTCCCTTCAAACTGTTGGGCCAACTGTTGCCACACATTTCACAAAAACAAATCTTAGTTTGCGCTGCTTTTTACAACCCTGAGAAAGCAACACACATTTTCTTTGCGTTCTGACTACATTTTAGAACGAAACAACAACAGTTATTTCAACAGAAATAACAAAGGAAAGAACATAATCAAACTCCAGGATTCCCACGTCAGATGGTCTCATGAAAGGCGGCCGGACAGCTCGGTGGCAACAAAGCCATCAAGACGACATTCTGGACGCGCCATTGTGGAGCAAAAGCGCCGCATACAATGACATGCATTCGGAAAGCAAAACAAATGAGGCCAAACCGAGCTTGTTGTAATTAGAACAATGAGTGAGCTGAGCCGCCGCATCGCTCTGGAATTTCACATCGATGTCTGTCAAAACAGGCTGAGCAGAAACCGAGGCGATCGATACTAACAATCTAAGCTGCACACAACACCTCGTGAGCAGATAAAACACGGACCAGCAGAATTTATAAAACACACACTCGGCACATCTGCAGTGTGAAGGCAATCCTCAGCTAATCATCTCTCATCACTCCAAAACAGCAAAAGCTAAAAGTGTGCCAGTTTCATGTGCAGAAAACTGTATATAAGGCATTTTTCTCCTATATAGTTTTTTTTCTCCCAAAATATGGGAATTTCAACACTGATGTGTTTACATGCCTTCTGTATTCAAGGCATGTCCGTTAGTGCAAACTGTAGCAACCAACCTGAGAAACCAAGACCTTCAAGAAACAAAGGTCAGCATGAAGCTCACCAACTCCAGCTCATCACCCTGACTGAAAACACACACACAAACACAGCTGAGTCACGTAGAACCAAGATAAATGTGGCCTGTTCAGACTGGAAACACTTATACGGAATGTGTTTCACAAATGTAGGACTTTCATGCTAGCGTTTATATCATCCTGGGAAAAACCTCTAGCTTTAGTTCCTCCCTTCCTCTCAGAAATGATCCCACGCATCTACTGCTTATTTCCACTGGGGAAGCGTTTTAAGATGGTAAACAATACACCTGCATCTGGCTGAATTAGAAACAGGGACAGTGATCTGTTTTATCATTTGATCTTCTCTTAAAGTATAAAGCAGGTGATCTCCATCTGTTCTCAGTGGATTATGAGTTCTTGCCTTCCTGCAGCACCAGTGTGATTTAACACAGAACTGAGCGGGTGCAGGTCCGCCGCATTATGTGGTTAATAATTATGAAGCTTCATTTGGCCGATCTCCACGCACAACATCACATGAAGCGTTCAACAAGTGACCCAAGAAGCACGATAAACAATATTTATGAGGACAAAAGGAGAAACCTTGTTGTAATTAAAGTCTGGTACAAAAGATCACACTTCTTTAAGAAAGAGATCACAGCTCAAGAAAAGCCCATTTCTAAAGAAAAATTTCATAACCATGTGATGGGTCATGCAGGCGCCGTGTGTCACATGACCACAGTGAGGTTCCTGCATTGGTAACTATAACAGAAGCGCATGTTAAGTAATGTTATGAAAACGTTTTCTATAAGATGGAAATAAACAGGCAGTTCCCTCACAATGAAAAAGATAAACATAAATCTGGAATGTTTATATGTTAAAATGACTGGACATGTGCTTCCTCCTACCACTAACAAAAAGCAGACAATCCATTACCATGGACTTGCTTACAAATAAATTCTCGTTCCCTCAACGGAACAGTGGTCATCTAGGGATCATGGTCCAAACTGAGATGAATGGATGAATGCTGTTGGTTTCCTCATCAGGTTTTATTTGACCATATTGAGCGCCTGTTGTACAAGTCGTTGAGTGGAACAAGCCCTGCGGGTGAGAGAGGCGGAGTTACGCGAGAGGACGGACCTCCAGCGGGAGTAACAGAATTTCTTGAAGTTAAGCTAAAGAGCCAGTCAGTAGATCATAACTAAACTAAAGGATACCTTTATGTCTGAAGTAGAAGATGACCACAGGTGGAAAAGTCAATGAAGACGTTCTAAAGCGGCGCCTAAATCAAATTTCGATCACGTCGGCTAATTTAAGATGTGTGGCAAGCACTCGCGATTTTAAAAATGTCCAAAAAAAGAAAAATAGATGTAGAAGGGCGGATGTGTCAGGAGAAATGGAAAGAGAAGTATTTCTTCTGTGAGGTCAACGGCAAGTC